>WBNM01030645.1:289890-310299 GCA_013399055.1 Ramphastos sulfuratus
AAATCAGACTGAACCACACAGTTATTTACAACACTGCAGACTTCCTATTTTGAAGTCTGCAAGATCTTCTGGGAAACCAGAACAAAATCAGTAGTTAAGGAGGATAAGCTAGAGAAGCTAATGATCTATCATTGTTACACTTTAGAATAGAGGAAACTGCATCTATGCCTATCCTTTTCTAGCAGTATTAAAGACAGGAAAATGAAGGAGAATGGAAGAATGTGTTAGTAAACTAGAAAGAAAAGCAAGCTACTAGCCATAAGAAAGGAGGTCATCTATGTCTTTGCAGTTTCAGATACAATTCTTCTGTACTTTCCCAGTCCACCGTTTCTTGTGTGCCACATCAGTTTATTCTAACCAGGCACTGAAGCAGTGGGTACCACATGCAGAGCCTTTAGAACGTAGGCAGGCAGAAGTGATTCTGCAAAGTTCAGAACAGCAAGTCTTGCTTCCACGCCAGGTGAACTGCCTGAAAAAGATAACTGGAGACAGCTATTAAAAAGAAAAGCTAAACATCCGAGGACAATGACATTTAGGTTCCAGAAATCTGGTTGCTCTTATTATAAAAGCTCCTAAAAATGCTAAAACAGACTTTAACATATTGCCAAGATCTATTAAAATCTCTTGTTTTGGAGAATACAAGTGATAGGGTAAGACAATACTATGGGTTAAAACCAGATACATAAAAGCAAGAGAAGAGGAAAAAACCCCACCCACAATTCTTTCACATCATACACTGGAAAAAAGAGTGAAGAAATGACAACGCAAGGCCCAGCCTACAGCCCTCTGACCCAAAGGGACTTGTTCCACTGACCTAGGTGGGCTCTGGTTCATGGATTCACTCCACAGCAGTTAAGCACAAAACCATCCCAGATTGCTCCCTGTATGTGTCCTGCTATACAGGCAGAGCTGTGCTTTGTACAGTTATACTGAACTGCGCTCTAGCAAGTTCTGCTGGTAGAAGGGTGGGGTTTGCTGGCCCCACAGCACCTACATCAGGGATTTGTCTTCCAGCAGCTGATCCACACCTCTGACTCAAAGATGAGCCAACAGCATATCCCATCATTGTAAGCCTGCACACAGCCAATAATTCCATGTTTATTTTTAAAGCTGTAATTGATAAAGCCAAAGAGCTTTGCAAACTAGCAACAGAGCCACCCTGCAAGCCTTCCATCAGAGCCAGTCAGTGTAGTTAAGAGTGATGGGTCTCAAGTACTGCTTTCAAAATACCAGCAGCATCACTCACTGCTCCCCTAGAAGCAGCTGTAGAGCAGAACAGGGTGTTGTACGCCTTTTCCTTCCAAGCCCCTGAACCAATTACTTAGAAGGATCACTCACTCAAAAGCATGAAATTTCAGACTTGGGAAGACACAAGCAGCAGGCAGCCAGACTTACAGCAACTGCTCCTGAGTCCAGGGGCTCCATCAGGGCTCCCTTGCACATACTGCACTAAGCAAGGATCAAGCCAGCATAACACACTTCAGACCACTGCTCAGCTCAGAGTGCTCATGCTCCAGCAATTCAAAAGCAATTTTCCAGGAATAAAGAGCAGGGAATTTTGTCACAAGATGAATGGATGATTAGTGTGATAGACGTGCCCTGCGAAAAAGTCTTATGATAACCAAGATATACAGATCAATTTATCTGAGACACAAAATGCTCTGCATAGCTGGCAATAAACATTAAAGAAATAAATTTTCAAGATGTTTCAGTGTACACTAGCAAGTAGCTTAGGTCAGTGTTTGTTTCATTCTTCTTTCCACAAGTCATTCCCACAATGTGCTGATTAAGACAACAGCTGTTTGGCTGCTAGATCCAGGATCTTATGCTCCTCTCAGCTCACCTGAGTACTCATCTACTGTAACACACACATCAAACTGCAGCCAGGCATACTTGGTCATTGCCTTGAACTAGCTTCTGCTTGTCCATGTCATGATAGCATCTTTTCACAGTAGAACAGGTCACCAGAGGACCTTGAACCCTGAGAGGGACCTCCTTAAAATTACACCTCCACATCAGAGTAACAAGAGCCTATTCCCCTCAGGGTGTCCTAAGACTCCGTTATAACTGAGTCTAGGAAGATAATTTCACCATCCAATAGACTGTGGTTTTCACAGACCACAGCAGACACATTTAAGACTTGCTTTTTATCTCTTCCTTCCAAGAGCCGACTGAGCACAAGTTCAATTAAGATTTTCAAACAACCAGCACTCACACATTGTACAGACACACCTTGCACACAGCAGGCTGGGGCAAACCTGAGCTCCACTAAGGACTTCTGATGGATGCAGCAGGCACTCAGTACTCCCTGGCTACCTTAACAAATGCTGTGGTGTCTCCATGGACCAGCTGTCCTCTCATCACTTAATAGAAGATTTGGAATGCAATTCCCATTTTACATAGTTGAGAGGAAAATCACCTCTGCTCAAAGGCATGAGGCAATGGTGTGACTGATGCAGAGGATGTCTATTTAGGCAGGCAGCTAGAGAAGCGTCCAGGAGAACTGAACATGCTTCTATCAGCATCACTTGGCATTCACTTCATCTTTCACAGTCTGTAAGGCCTTAGACTGTGAGAAACTCTGGGACTAAGCTGCTTTTTTGAATCCAGCAATCCAGAACACACCGCCTCAAGAGTTTCCATTCCATCTTTGATATCCTGCACTCATCTCAGATTTTCTAGAGACAGGTCTCCAGATTCTCAGAAATCCTCTTGTGAAAATGTCACAGAAAAAAAAAAAAAAGGAAGAGAAACCTGACACCACACGATCCAAATCCTTTAAGGGGCAAACAGGATTTCTTCTGAGGCAGTGAAATCCCTCTGCTCCAGGGCTGTCACTGTTCTATCATGCCAGGCTTCACCCACAGAAGTAACATTCCAGAAGCAGGGACAATGTAGTCAGAACAGTGGTTCCTGGGAGCATTTTTTCTTACATGAGGCAAACAAGAGAGGCAGTACCATGAACTAAAAGTTAAGGTAACCCAGAGAAATACACCCTTAAATAAGCAGCACTGAGCAGTCCAAGAAACCTTCTGCTCCCTCATCACTCCACTATAGGCAGAAGGAAGGAATTAAACTTCTGAGACACATCAATGCTGCTCATAAGGCACAGCATTGGTCTGGCACAAGAGTCTAACCCCAACACATTTATTTGGTATCTTATATACATATTTCTCTTCCTTCCAAGCAGCCTGAGAGGGAAAATGTATAAATTTAGCTTCTGCCTTCCCTGCTAGAGGCATGTCTCCCCTCCCCCCCCAGCAGAGAAATGCAGACTCCTCCCTCAGACTGCTAAGGCAAGCCAAACACTGGCTGCACCTGCTTTACTTTGCAGTTAAGCTAGAGCAAGCACACTGTCTCCATGAGAAATTCACAGTGGAATAGTTAATGCACCTTAGTTACCCTGCAGCCAGAAACACTTTTGACTTTTGGAAGACAAATTACAAAGGAAAAATTTCTTCCTGTTTTACCTTCAGAACATGAATTAGTCTGTTGTGGTCAGACCAGACTTTAGATGCATCAGTTCTGTTAATAAGACAGACCACAAACACTGACACCTCTCCCCATCTTACTGTTACCAAATCAGACAGGGGAGTTTCCAGCCCTGCCACTAAGCAGAAGGTCTGCTGAGGCAGCTGCTTCCTTCCCTAATGTCTCTAGATACAATACACAGTTGTCCATTCGATGCTCATCCACATACTGAACAACACATGTAGCTTTAAAGGAAACAGAGAAAGCTAAAAGGTTCAGCTTTGTGTCCAAGGTCATATTGAAAGTCAAGCAATGAGCATCCTATGGTGAAACACCTGTCACAGTCTCTGCCAAATGGAAGTGATTCTCACATGTCAAGGTTTTAGGTGACTTTGCTTAATGAAACCAAGGTCTTTTTAGAGTCTTCTCCCTGCCACCACCTCTTACCTTGAGATGTCACTGTTCTTTTGCTGCAGGGGACAGCAACATAAGCCAAGCTTATCTTCCCTTTTTAGAAAAAGCCTTGCCTGTTACCCCATTTGAAAAAAATCAATTGGAAGATGCCCTTTGAGAACAAATTTTTAAGCCATTGGCCCAAAATAGAAGAAAAGGGGAAGAAATATCACTACACTGCCTGCATACTGACCTGGCTCATTCCCTAGCTGGTTTCTCACTCATTCAAATCTGACCTCCACTGTGCAAAGTCAGGTGACCCAGCTGGTCAGCTGGGCTAACAGAAGAAGAAACACAAGAACTTGAAAGCTTAACTATGGAGAACATACACACAAAATAGAGGTGCTAATTACTCATCTTAGTGTACCTGGTAAACGTGTGCACTGAAAGGCCTGTCCTACTTTAAATAGGAACGGTGGCTACTTGCCCTATGGTACACAAATGTCTCAAGCTCCTTTACATGAAGGGAAGTACCAAGAGCTGTACACACTGCTAGCAATGCCATTCATTTTCCTCAAACCCAGCACAAGTTTGTACTCTTACATCCAAATGACTGAAGGAAGAGAACAAGTAATTTTTCTTTCTCTGCTACTGCCCATCTTTTCCTCAGCACACATCTAAATCCTGGAAGGAACCCATAAGCCAGCTTCACAAACCACCTCCAGCAGTCAGATATGCCCAGGAGAGCCCTCCAGAGGCTAGCGTCAAATCCCATCATCCTGCATGCTCTTTACTCCATCGCTGCCAATTAGACTTCTACAGAGAAGGGCCATTTTTGGTGTGCTGATAGCTTCCCCTATTCATTTCATTCCAGGGCCTGTCCACAATCTTTACTCCATTCCCTCACTTCAATAACATTCCAGTTGTGCTAGGCTGTGATTAAATATTTATTTATGGTTATCAGAAGTCCATATTCCAACCATCTCCCTCAATGCTAGCCTATACTCCACTGTAGTTGCATGGAAATAGTTCACTACAGCAAAGTTGAATAGTCACTTAAACGTCTGCTTTGACAAGACAACCTTTGTCACCCTATAGTTGCGTGACACAGACATCTATGAAACAACAGATCCAAGGACAACAGGGTTCTTACGCCTGACAACTACACCAGCACAGAGTACCTGCTTACAGTGAATAGGGTCAGAGTAACCACCTGGTGCAACACGGACAGAAAAATGGCAGAGGAGGGCTCTGCTCTGAACCCACAGCACAGAACATGTCACAAGTCACTGCAATGTTGAGGTTGAACTGTTGTATGGCACAATGAACAGGAATTGGCATGACCCAGGAGATCCAAGCTAGACAAGGCCTGTCTCAGGCTCAGAGAGCTAGGAACGCGTATGCCTCTGGAAGACATGGTGCTTTGCACAGCTTAGGCATGAAACAAGGTGTCTGAAAAGAAGGGAGGTTAGAGGCAGAAAGAGAGAGAAAGCCACAAGGGCCCCTTAACCTAAACACTTAGTCAAAAAAGTACACACAGTACAACACAGACAGAGGAACAAGATCTATGCTGTAAAACTCAAGTCTGAACAGAAGTAGGAACACTTGAGAAGATCAGACTCTAGAGCCTTCAAGCCACATCTTACAGTTTTATTCAATGGAATATTGTGCCAAAAGTCAGCCTGCATGGTAACTTACAGTGTTTGACTCTTCCTGCATCTGGCCCAGGCATAGTCCACAGAGTCAGCAGACCATTTGGCTCACTTACTTCCAGCAACCTGCCACAGTCCAGTAGAAGGTAATCACACTCAAGGTCCCCGTGCCACAAAGGCACCATAAAGGGATGCTGCCAGGCTTCAAAGGACAGGCAGGATAAGCAACGCAAAAGTAAAATATACTGGCAGAATGACCAAAGCACTTGCAATCCCCGCAACACCTTTACTGCAGGTCATAGCAAGAAAGTCATTGGCTTTACGGTGACCAAGCTTCACTAAGCCCAGCAGAGTGAGGCCAAATAAACAGTATGGAGCGGGGACCTCACACTCTGCTGATGGTCACAGGATATTGCAAATGACAGAGCAACAATAGCAGGTACCAAAGAACTTGCATCCCCACTACATAAGTCCACAACTTCTGAGGAAAATGCTTTCAGGTAAGGTATAACAAAAATCACAGCGAGAGATTGTTTCAGATTATTAATCTGAGCAGCTGGGGGCTGAGGAAGGGTACATGAACAGAGAAAACCACAGATCTCCTTCCCTGGGAGAAAAGAAAAAGAAGGATAGGCCTGCTTTGACTCTTCCATCACAGGCAAGCTGCATATTTGCCCAGGTTGCCAGAGCAGCATCCAGCCATGTACGTAAGCCCCTAACAGACAAGGACAGCTGCTGTAGGCAGAAGCAGTAGCTCAGCTCAACGTGGATGTGTCAGGCCTTCAAAGGCAGCAGTTTCTGGCTAGTAAGATGCTGTCATGAATGTAGGTTCCTTTCCACCACCACCCCACCAGCCTGGTTGTCTCCTGACGGCACAAATTCTGTTCAAGGCCATATTCTCCAAAGTGTGGGAAGGGTAGATTTCCACTTATCTGAACTGGCAGCTGTATGTTTAATCCATCAAATGATAAAACAGAAAGAATAGCCAAGTATCTTTAGAAGACAACACAAGCAGCATGAGATTTTTTTTTTCCTTAAAGATTTTTCACACTGCCACTTTTCAGCCCTTCTTGGTTCGTTCTCTTCCTATTTCCCTCCCTCCCATATAAGACAGTTAGCTTCCAGCTCTGCTGACCTCAAGTCCTTCTGATAGCACTCTTGCACCTCCACTGATTTTTTCTCTTCTTACAGTTGCCCTTTAGAACTACAGAGTCTTGCCAAAACATAGAAGATAAAACACATTTTTGTTGTCAATTCAGCTCATCCTTTTAACATATGGCACACAGAGCTTTGTTCCATCTTAAACTCAAAGCACCGAAGTTTAGCATTTGGCTCTCATTATAGTATTATAGAAGGTGAAATTCTAGGCTCAGTAAGAAATACAGTATTTAACATTCTACATAGATTTAAGAACACTGGAAGACACTTCTATAAATAAATAAACAAATGCAACAGAAACACACAAGCTTCATACAGCACGGAAGAAATTCTGTCATTTGTTTTAAGCTTTCTAGTAATATAGCAGGGCCTTTAACATTTCATTTCAAACCACTTAAACAATAAGATTGCTCTGTGATTTTCCTGTTCCCACAGACATTGTCACTGGAAGAAGTCAAGTCAGTATACATATGTTCTGATTATCTAAAACAAAGGGCAAAAAAACCAAAAGCATCAAAAGATGTTTCTAATTACTTTTACACTACTGATGAGAAGCAGATATTTACTCCCTGCTGCAAAGTCCCCACGTGCCAGGTACTGTAAAACTCACTAGTATATTCTCTTGCAAACTTGCTTACAGCAAGCTTTTGTATTCTGAACATGCTCTCTAGTAAGCCTGTACAATATAGTTATTAAAAAAAACCACAAACAAAACACTACAATAGAATGGGTCTGTTGAAATTCTTTGCAACTGCCATTCCTAAAACTTCCACGTACTTTCTGAAAACATCCCTCTCCTCCACTCCCATTAGATGTATAACGATTGACAAGATACACCATTGCTAAGCAAACTTCAGTTAAAACCTTAAGGCTTAACTATCACTTCATTTAGGAAACAGATTCTTGGTTAGCATGATTATGCCTAGAAAAACATGGAAAGATTGATTTCTTTTGAAGGCTTTATCCCATATCAAATCCATTTCCACCTAGAGAACAGCTACTTAGAACATTTTGTTCAAACTGAAAAATTTCCAGCCCTTTGATTACAAAGGCAACCTGCCAAGTAAGAGTATAAAATTAGCACATTAGTGCAGTAGTGTCTTCCACAGTCTGAAGACCGCTTCAGTACCTCAACTGCATACCACAGTTTTACAGAGTAGAACTGAGCTAAGACTAACTAGATTCATTCCTTCCTGCTCCAGAGGATCAGAATCACTTGAACAGCAGTGAAATGCAGATATCAAGCCAAATTATGTCTACTGATGAAAGAGCAAGAACCAAGTAGTGCTAAGAGTGCTAAGGCAACCCAAACATACAAGGAGAACCCCTCTGTAACAGCCAACAAACACCACAATAAGTGAGCAGCATCCAACTATTTTATCCCTTTCTGCTGCAGGGCATATTGCAGCACAGGTGTTTCCCACTGTGGTTTGCAAGCACTAAGTCAGTTTTTCAAACTCTAGTTATAAGTGTCACTCACTTTAGAAATATAAGTTACTGTTGAAATGCATCATAAAAAAAAAAAAAAGTTAAATACAACCCTTTTGTTTTATTCTCGTTTGATAAACATTTCAGCAGGCATCTATCCGACTTAAGCAAGCTCTGGGTGTCCACTTGCTCAAAGCTTTGTCCCAGCTCTGGCAGCATGAATTAAATCTGCTGTCTTTACTTATACAGGTACTATACAGTCACTGGAAAGGTTTCTCCTACCCATTTCTTTCGGAGACCCCATCGCACCTCCTCCCACCCCCTCAACAGACACTGAAATGATTTTGCAAGTAACGCTACTGCACCCAGTAGTTTCCTTCTCTTGAGATGAATCACAAGGACACATTGCTGCTTAGGCGGTATTGCCCTGGGCAACGCAGCAGCCACCACAGAACAAGTGATAACCAGACAGGGCAGCATTCCTCCAAACTGAACTGGAGACAGTTGGTTTCAAGAGGAGACCAGTGTCTGCTCCCAAAGCCTCTTTGCAAGGACTCAGGTAAAAGGACATAAACACAGTTCCCTTCCCAGCAGTTTCAGGGCATAAAAAATGCTTCCAAGTCTAATTCCTCTGTCATCTCACTTACTTGTTTTTAGGACCTCTAAAAATACTCTCACTAGAGGTTTAAGAAGTTCAGTCTTTATTACTTCCTCATCCTCCAAAATAACTTTAGCAAGATAGGTACAATAAGACACATCAATTTTTCTAATGTAACTTCTCAGTCATGAACTTTGGCTGCATGATTTGACCCAAATTCACAAATATACCCCTAAATCCTTACCAATGTTCAGACTATTGGTGGGATGGCTGGATTTGTGCCTGTCCAGTTTACACTGCAAGGACAGCATCTGACCTGTGCATGGAGGATAGCTTGTTGTTTCACTTGAAACTCCCCAAGAAAAGAAACAAAAGAAATGGATCCCATGCACTCACTCCAAGCAAATCAGGGGCCAGGATGTCTTAAGAAACAAAGACTAAAATTTCACCCAAAATACACAAGGAGGTAGAACACAATGCAGCAGTTTCCCAGAGAGCAGAACTGCTTCTCAGAGCCAGTACGCATAGGAGGAAACAATTTGCCAAGCAACTCAGATCTTGGGCTGAAAGCCAGAGGACAGCTCGACACGGGAAGGGGGGGGGGGCGGGTTAGGAAGGAAGGAATCTTCCTTCTGCCACAAGTTCCCACCAGCAAGCCTCTCCTCCAAGTTATTCTGTACTTGAACAAAGCCTAACAGGAGAAGAAAGGCAATGAGAACTTCATATGAGATCCAGCTGTACTCTCTTCAACTCCCCTCAGCACCACCCAACTCAACACACTCAAGCCCAAGGTTGAGTCCACAGCAAGAAGAAAAGCTCTTCAGAGCTTGCCCATCCCCTCTGCAACACGACTCACCGTTTGCAAATGTGTGAGCTAAGCAGCCCCAAGGTTTGCTTTATTCACAAAACAAAAATGGAGACCTCCAATCCCTCCTTTTCAAACTCACGATGTAAGCTTCAGAGCTACTCACAGCAACTCAACCTCAGCACCCAGCTGGCAGGAATAGGCTGGAGGCTTCAGCCAAGCAATTAGCCCATCCCCAGGGCAGCCGTGGCTGCAGGAGAGATCAAGTCTCACCTTTCTCACACACCTGCTTGCTCACAGCAGCAACAGTTCAGAAGACTGACACTACTGCCCAAAGTGACAAATGTCCTACTAAGGTAGGGGAAAGCATTTGCTTCTACAAAAGCAAGGAGCACCTTGAGACTTCCACCAGAGAAGCTGCGGCAGAAATTCTCCAGCAACGCAAAAACAAGCCTTGAGAAAGAAGCCTGAAAAGGCAAAAACATCCCTGCTATTTAAATGCTTTAAAAGCAGGTAGATGCCCTATCCAGAGAGGTACAAGCTTTAAAGTAAGTAGTCAAGGAGGAGAGTTCAGCTACATTTCCACCTCGTTTAGAGACAAATTGTAACAGTGAAAATCATGTTCACTTTCTTCTAGCCTGAGAGGCAACTCGGGAAGAACAATTACAATGTAGCTCTAGCATAGAGAACATCTCTCTCCTGCAGGGACAAAGTAATGGGAAGGAAGGCTCCTAAGTAGAGAAATCCAAGCTGAGCTAGATTAGTAAGAGGGTGGACAGATAGGATCTAGAAGCTGTACACAAATTATAATCGAAGTGGGAGAACCACAAACAGCAACTTAGGAAATTCGAAAAGGGCTGAGGTATATTAAAGGGAAACAATCTTTTCTTGTAGGAGTTGACTACAATAACATTTTGGGCAAACCAAGCAAGCAATTGTGCCCCTCAGAAGTACGTCATTTCTGGAAGAACAAGCAAGGACAACTGCAGTTTGTTAGGGTGGTCAGAGGGGAAAGGGATAGCAGTGAGCCAAGGTGCAAAGAGAAAATTACTTCAAAGCAGTTGCTGTGGGAGGTTAAATTAGGTAAGACTGTACTTTGCAAAGAAAGAGCGAGCAGGTGGTAATTGGGAGCATCTCTATAAATGGCATTATTCCAACAGGAATGAGAGTTGCCGCACAGCAAATGTTTATGAAATAAAAAAAGATCCATTTAAACCAGTGGCCAGAGCATAACCAATTACTGCTGTGACATAGGAAGCCAACAGCTGCAGAGACAAAGGCATGCTGCAACTCAGCCCCCAAGAAGCACACAGGGCCCACCGCTCCCTGAAAGTCTGGGTCTCCAGTTCTGTTCAGGCCCCTATCATTTCCCATGCACCCTTTGTCAGGCATTGAGGACAAAAGTAACGGGAGGGAACGGGCTGCCCATTTCGTTAACAAGAACTGCCACAACATGAGCTTAAGACAAAGCATGTTATCAGAAAGAGATTGCCTGAGTTAAAAGGTCTACAGCAGCTCATGCAGCACACACCAGCACCTCTGCTAAGTGTACAACAGCAGCCTAAATTTTCAAGGCATTTACTTTGCCTTAGTCATAATTTTAAGTTTTTACAGACAGTTTAGGAATGATCTTGCGATACTTTAAGCCTGTGACCTTTGTTTAGCATATGTGTCACTTTCAGCAGTATCTATTTTAATGCAGGCTACAACTTTCGGACTATATGAGCCATGCATCAGACTGCTCATGGCTTTACTTCATAGCACTTTGTGTTTAAGAAAAGGTGATGTTGAAATCTACCTGCTGGAACTCCCCCTCACCCAGTCACCACATACTCATTACTCATATGTACAAGAGTGGTTTCCCTCAATGTTGCTTGGTGTCAGGGAACCCTTTAGGGGCTAGTTTCATTCTGCCAGCCTAAAGACAAATACCAAAAAGTTGGGATGAGCCATGAAAGAGGTAGAGCATCACACTAGGGTGAGGTTTTTGCTGTTTAAGACTACTTAATTCACAGAGTGTACTGGGTCTGCCTAGCAACAAGTTGGAGTTTTAAACTTCTATCATCCTACTTGTGTTCCCATGGCTACTGTCATGAACAGTACCGTGGCAGCTGCACAAATGAGCACAGAGGTCCCAGGAGAGACATCTTTAAGATTCCCAGACAGGAAACAATACCAAGAAAGTAAAAGCACTACACCTGGTATGCCTGCCTGCCTTTAAGCCCTTTGCTTCCCCAAAAAGCACCCAATGCATCCCCCCTCTAAGGACAGGGAGATTTCAGCTGGGAGAACAGACCTGCACACCAGTATCTACAGGTCATTTGCACTGTTTAGCACAAAAAACCTTAGATTGCAGATGCAGCACTTTTAGATTCTTACACAGCTGTTAGCAACCTAAGCATACAACCATATACAACTCCAGCCAATGGTACCTGCTACTTGGAGCAGCTAGATAAGAACACAGGGTGGGGAAAAATTGAAAAATCTTCCCCCCATTCACATGGCCAAGTCTCAAACCAATGTTATTGATGAGAACATAAACCAATCCAGTTTAGACTTCTAAAAGAAGGTGATAACTCAGAAGGAAGAGAAAACACTCCACATTTCAATGTAAGATGCAAGTAAAGAGTTTCCTCAAAAGCAATGCTGTTATGTAAACCAGACCTTCCCAGTCCTGCCACTTCAGTCTTTAAAGAGGGGAGGCCATTTCCTATTCAACAGTTTTTTTCCTTAGCCTTTATCCAACACAAATCCCACTCTGGAACTAGAATGTCTCTCTGCCCTCTCCAAGGAGCAGTTAAGAAGGGCAAGGAGATATCATGCCCCTGTGTGCAAGCCTTGTTTACGTATTCCTTAGGGATTCCTGAATCCAAAAGCCACAACCATGTTACACACTTGTTAGGCTGTGCCTTCATACCAGGAAATATACAAATTTAAAGTCATATACACTAATAATTATTTTTAACACCCAACATTCAAATCTAAGTCTCTTTATAAACACATCTAGTCATCTAAAAGTATGCACACATGCTATCATGACAGGTTACCAGATACCTACAGAGAGAAGAACTGAAAGTCTGTGACAGTCACATGGTTAGATTCCTCTAATTAGACAACTACACTGCAAAAAAAGGTTTGCTCTCTCGGATTATTATGTGTGAAATCCACCCAGGTGTAAAGCACAAACATGAGAAGTGGCAAGGAAGATGAAATAATTTTAAGAAAAAACTCACCACCTTATCCTCCTGCCCCTAATGGGGCAAGGGAATAGCCTTCTAGAGATATACCTAATGACACACACAGTGCTTATTATGTTCTTTAGAGGTACCTGCATGATAGAATGACAGGGCAGAAGAGGGAAGCATAGACTAGAATTTCCTCCCAAGAGGGGATTTTTTTCAATTTTATCACACTGCTGCAGCCTCCTCCACCCAGAAAGGCAACATTTACCAATACTTCCTTTAAGAAGTTCAAAGAGTAGCTGCTACATTGAGCTTAATTTTTGCAGATACTTGGAAGGGCAAATTAAACTTACTTGTCTTAAAATTGTACATGAGAAGTGAAGCAAATTTATTGAGTCAGAGGTGCAACACTTAAAGGCAGTCCCATCAATTCACTGCATTTCAAGACAGTGAGAAAAGTACAAAAGCAGCTCAGTTCTAGAACGTGCTGGAGAAACTTTCACTGTCTTCACCAAGGCTGAACACATCCTCCCGCACTTTCAAAAGGCACAAAGAAGTCAAAATTCTCATACAGAACTATAAATTAAAAGCTTGTAAAGTTTAAACAGAGACACCTCATCCAACATTCCCTACACGGGCATTTTTTAAGATTAAGATCAGTTTACAAATCCACTTTGTATTTTCAAGAACTGAACATCAAACTGTTCAAGTTTAAACAATCAAGAACATAAGATTGCTCATCTTGTTATACCATCAAGTTAAAGCTTCAAAAGACTGTCATCCAGTGTAGAAGGAGGTAGAGACGTCACAGGAAGGGTGCATGCTCTAACAATCATAAAGTTTTCTGTTTAATTTGATCTGTAGTGTCAACCAGCCACTAGTGACCATGTCTCAAATCCCATCGTGCACTTGGAATGGGCAAGGCAAGCCTTGGCCAAAATCAGACATTGTTATATCTGATGGAAGCAGGGACTAGAGCACTAACCACAAGTTTGAGGAGTTAGCTACTTGAGATTCACCTGCCTGGTGCATACTGAAAAAAAGCCAAACCCAACAACAACAAACACAAAACACTACAGTTACAACATCAGTTTGAAACACACACATTTATGTCAAACAAAGCATTACCATTTATACTCTGAAGGTATGTGACGGGAGTAGAGCCCACTATAAGCCGCATTATACAGTGTCCCTTGATCACAGAGGCAAAGATTTCCGAGCTAATTATAACGACTAATCACAGGGAGCTCTAAGCCTTCACTTGGCCAAGTCGCAGACCTAACTGGGGCTGAAAACAAGAGTTTTAAGAGGAACTCATTAAGCAGCAGGAACCAGCTGTGAAGAACAAAGCAGTAACTCTACCTAGTATTAATTCCAGTCCAGTCACTAATATATTTGTCAGTACAGAACACAGGTATTACCTCCACTGTATGTGCCAGGCAGGGAAGGAAGCCACAGGCTTTGGCTACACCAAGACATGTTTGTTTATTACAGCATTAAGGTTTGAGAAGGATGCTTTGGTACTATTTGAATAACAAGAAAGCTCTGAAGTCATGCCCTGCTTCAGGTGGACCAGAAGCACTGTTCACCACCAGCAGCCTCTGTACCCCTTCACAGGAGGAGTGAACTGGTCGACTGGAAGTCAACTGCTGAGCCACAGAGGCAATAGCTTCCCTTGGGTGAGCAGCCCAGAGGTAACAAAGGCATGGTACCAAATCAAACTGAACTCCTTGCTAAGGTGCCAGGGATACGGATAATAAAGTCTCCAACTTGAGCACTACTCCTTTCTCCAGGGTGAATTTATGGAACAGAGGATAAAACTAAAGTGTCAGCATCTACAAGTCAGCTGCATTCTCCTAACATAGGAGTAGTGGGACTGCACCCTCTCCCACCAGTGAGTGGACCAGCAGTACATGCCAGTGATGGAACAAGATGAGACAGACTCACCCACACACCATCAGAGCTTCCAGCATGGTAAGGAGGTGGCAGAAATCATCTCCCTCTTCCCCAGGGCTAAGAACCAGCCTAACCTTAAGAATCCCTCTGACTGCACCTAAATGCCTATGGGGCTGAGACAGATGAAAAAACATTCCAGCAACAGCATTGATGGAACACCTATTGAGAACTTACCTGCATCTGCTCTGCAGTACCAGACAGGCTATGACATGTGGAGGGTGAACAAGACAAATACAGCCAATGAGGGAGTAAGAGGCTGAGCAAACTACAACTAGGAGGAAATCTCCCAACAGAAAGTTTAAGAGAAAATTCGCAATACCTGAATTTTCCACCACCTAATTGGGAAAACAGTCTTTCTGAAGACAGCACACATCTCAGACACCAGCAAAAAGACAAGAAATGCCTGGTTTATCAAGATATTAGGTAGCCTGTCAGCTCGAACATTTTGGGCATTAGTATGTTATGGTTTGGTATTTTTTATTATATCAAACATCCTCATACTTCTTTTCCAAAGAGACTGTTTCACTAAAGGAATTCCTGCCTGTTGTGTTTTAAGGCAGTCACTTTAGGAGATGAGATAGCTTTCCAAGATACCAGTATTTCCAGTTTCAAGAGCTTGGCTTTGACTATTCAGTTGCTCAGATGGAGATCCCAAAGTCTCACCCAAAGAGCACATTTTTCCCCTTCCATTCCCTTTTCTCACGAGTCCTTTCATCTAAACTCCATTTGCTCTCACAGTCATTGGGTACTCCAACTACTAGGACTGTTAGGAGCAGGACTACTTGCAAAGATAGTAAGATGGCTGACAGTTGAACTTGCCAAGTGCAAGTCCTAAGGTAGCTTTTAACCACCTCTTGTTAAAGGGTTACAGTTCCTATTGCATATGCTGATAGGTGCTTCTCCTGAGAACCCCTCCAAGTAACTGAAGATAGAACCTAATGAAATCTGGCTGTTTCAACCACCAAAGAAATACAGCTGTTGTAGGATAATCGGCCATCCAAGGGCTGTCCCACTATTATACTTTAACCTTTGATCTGAAATAGACAAAAGAATGGGCATATTTAACAATCAGGGTTGGATGGATGGAAGCAGCAGCTTTCTCCTCTAGGACACAGCTAGGACATCACTTCCCTATCAGGCATTCCAGATCAGAGACAACAGAGACTTTTTTTTCGCCTTTTTTTAGCCTTCTTAGACAACTACACTGACAGAGTTCCTGACTACATTGAAAAGGTTTGTTTCTCTGGAGTTCCCCCCATCCCATCCCCTCTATATTTTGTTAATGCTGAAACACACTCTTGGCCATGAAAGAAGGCAAGGGAATATCAACTGTTTGTGTAGGAGCAGGCAGAGCACAGCTAACTGTGGACCAGAGAATGAGCACTTCAAGGATTAGTGACATTCTGGCACTGACAGCCTTCCAGTAGACTTCTGCATCTAGGGATGAAAGCACTACAGATTATTTCCTTCAGCCATTTTTACTTTAACTGTTACAGTACAACAACAGAAAACTGGGAAGACACCAGTGCTGCAAACAAGGGATTGAAGTCTCAAAACTGACACACACCCCAGCTTCAGATGTCTGCAAGACACTACTAAGTGAAACAAGCTTTTGCTCCACTGCTTCCACTGGAAATAGCCCAGAAGTTACTTTCCAACTTGATTTTTCACTGCCATCACAATGAATGTGAGAATCTGAAGTTGAAGTGCTACAGAAAAGAAATGAAAGCTCACCTGCTTTTAATACATGTCAAAATTTATGACAGACCATATTGTCACTGGCTATGTTAAAGTGTTCACTGATTTTTTTTTCTTCCTATTTTCAATGCTCCAATAGCATAAATTAATAAGTAACAAGTACAATGGTCAAGTGTGATATCAATGCTTCCCCAAATGAAAGATTTTTATTTAGCTTTAGGATATACAATGTTTCCTTCCAACGATTTTTTCCATTAAGAGGACAAGTGGGTTTCATTTGTATGGATTGAAAGAATTATAATCATTTTCCCTCTTCAAAACCTTCATTGTCTCTGACTGAGCACTTACAAGAAATGCTGACCTACCGATACCAGCCTTTGTTTAACACGTGGAATTTTCAACTGGCAAATATTTGACTCTCAGCTCTAATAAGGGAGGAAATAGGAGAGACAATAGCAATTTTTCATGTAGCATCTGTGAAATCAAGGCCAAACAGTGAAACACAGCTGAAGTGCAAGTTTTACTGATCCTAATGAGTTCTGGCATGGGATTTTCAGTCCCAAAAGTTTTGCTTGTTCTTCTCC
This sequence comes from Ramphastos sulfuratus, assembly GCA_013399055.1. NCBI lineage: Eukaryota > Metazoa > Chordata > Aves > Piciformes > Ramphastidae > Ramphastos > Ramphastos sulfuratus. The sequence continues at coordinate 306,816 of WBNM01030645.1, forward strand.
CTATTTGAATCAACTTGTTTAATAAACATTTTGCCCCTGCAAAAGCCTTGCCCTTACTAAACAAGTTATTATACCAATAATAACTGAGGTCTAAGTACTACACCAATAATAATAGAGGTGTATGTTTTTGAGAGAATAAAAGGAGTGGGATCATTGCATAGAGAACTCACTTTCCCAAAGTAAGAGGAGATTGAGATAGGTAAGAAAGATACTAACATTAGCAAAGAATCTATAGGCTCTGTCAGCACATGGAATAGGTCTTGTCACTATAAAGAGATTTGCTAAATGAGTTGTGAGCAAGTACCACTTCCTACGGAGGATTCCAGCCACGAGCACTTTTACAGTCAAAGAATCACAACAGGCTCTTCCTTAGCCACTCCCAGGGCACGTTTTAGCCACAATATGCACCAATATATTTTAATTCAGGATGAAAACTTGCTATTTTCTGGTTTTAAGGGGGAAGAAAAAAAAAATACTCATACACAATTCTTCACCATTTTCTTCTGCTCAAACGAGAAAGACAAGCACTCTCCATACTCTTCCATGCCCACTGAAAATTGCCAAGGCCCTTTCCTTCCCTAAACCTAGGCAATCATTGAGGGGGCAACTCTCTTCACTTTCACACCATGACACACAGTAGTTTTCCACTTCCGATTCACAAAACCCAGACCAACATCCCATCACTGTCTGACTCTACCTCTCTTTTCTCCCACTGTCTTACAGAAAACATTTTCGGGAAAAACGTTCAGAAAAGTATCCCAAATTTTATTGCTCTCTGATAGAACTCAAATGTGGCTGAAAAGTGAAATAAATTCAAATGCTTTGTCTGCCCCTATGCAAGGGGACAGAGGAACACTGACATAAGAATGCTGATATCAAAGTCAGCAGTTACAAATATACCTCGACCAAAATCAAGCTAGAACTAAACATTACATTTAAAAAAAATAATTGCATACACAAAGTGTAGTCTGTGCCATTATGTCCTCAGATACAGCTAGAGCAGCAAGAACCCTCTACATTTTACCAGCCAGCTAATCTGAAGGTGAAAGCCTCTGCAACTCGACACCAAATAACCTTCAAGCTTTAGGATCCTTTTGTCAATCAGTCCCTAAAATTTATAGTGACAAACAGACACCGCATCTGTGCGCCCTGGTAACAGTATTCCATTGATTTCTCTTTAAAATTATCAGTGAGACTGGACAATTTAAGTTCCAACCAAAAGGTCTCAGTGCAGCATGTTAGACTTTAGGGTTTTCTTTCTTAAACAGGGAAACAAAAGAGGCGCAACAAACAAACACAATGTGGCTGGAGAATTCACAAAATTCAGGGGAAATGTTGCATGGCAAAATTATTCCTGGGTAATTCCACGGGACAGGAAACCAATTCTTTAATACACAAACAGACAAAAGCTCACTACAAACTTGATAACTAAAAAGTATACTTTTAAGAAAAAAAAAAAAACAAAAAAAAACAAAACAACTGTGACTGGAAAAGTAGGATTTGATATCCATCCAGGTCATCAGAAGACTGATCATTTACTTCGGGTCACCATACTAAGAGCTTGCTATATTACATTGTGTAGTCAAACAAGAGTGCCTGCTGATGCTGTGTTAGGGAATATATTACTCAGGGGGAGCAAAAAAAAAAAAAAAAAGTTTCTCCACATCATACTTCTCCCTCTCTTCTATTCCACATTACACAGAGAAAGCAATAACCTTTGTATAGGTCACTGTACATTTATAAGTTAAAACCAGAACAGTGTATAACCAAGCACATAACAGTGAGGAAGGGGCACACAATATTTTTTCCCCCTCCACGTATTATGCCAGAGAAATGAATTGCAGAGTGTAATTCACAGGGGTGACCAAAACACCCAAGTATTGTTGTGATACCTGGCTAATAGCCAGCGTGATGCACATTGCATGTTACAGAAATGTTGGGTTTGACCTACAGATTGAAAAACAGTGTCAAGTGCTGCCTAACTAACAGCTCCCTCTCCCTCCAGTTTTTCTCCTCCTCCCCACCCCCGCCCATTCCTCCTCCTGGTCAACCAAGAAATGGAGCTCCCATGTGCCAAGACTTGCTATCTCGTTTTGTCAAGAAAAGGAAGGGGGGGGAATGAGTGGGGAAAATGATTCTTTCACTAAATACAAGCAATATAGAACTTAAGAAGAAAAAAAAAAAAATCCTCTTCATCCTCCACCATCCTCCCCTATATCCCCCAGACCTTAACATAAGAAGACTTTTTTATTAAGAATAAACATATATATTATGAAATAAAAAGGTATCTAATATATTAGTGCACAGTCTGAGGACAATTCACAAGAAACCTTTTTCCTAAATCCACAAAGTAGTAACTCAGGATTATTCCACAAGGAGACGCCGTGCCTTTCCCCACCATTCTTTTTGTTTTAAAGCAAGAGGTGCGGAGGATTCAATTAAGTTTGGGCTGGGCAAAGGGACAACTCCAAATGCTAGAATCTCCAGACAAGGAGGGTTTTCACTAGCTTCAACCTCCACTTACAAAGGAACAAGATTTTTTTTTTTTTTAGGAGGACCCCGAGCTACCCTCCTCCCAGGAGTTGCCGCTGCTGTTGCCGTTAGGGGCGGCAGATAAACTTTTGCTACCACCGTTGTTGTTATTATTCGCGCCGGTAGCGTTGTGGTTCCTGCCCCGCCGCTTCCCCGAGACCTCTGGGCCCTTCTCGATCATGGCTGGCATTTAGGGGAGGAAGGGGAGGGGGGGGGNACTTCAAACTAAAGAGGTCAACAACCTGTCTTTCTATACACGGAGAAATATCAGTATTAACGTCCTTCCAGCACCTGCCTTTCAGCACAACCCCAATTCCTTTGTTTGCTCAAAATTTGCTTCCATACCACTTTAAATTAGCTTGCAAAGAACCGCAGTAGGATAGCTGGGATGTGAAACATTTTTGCTTTTGGGAAAGGAAGGCGAGCACCTTATTAGGGAGAGAAAATTAAAATACAGACCCAAGTCGCTTCTAAACACCTTCTTAAAAATATATTTACAACTTGATCTCTTCTAGTTCCCTCCGTACCACTGAGCCCACAGACACACAAGTTCCGGAAGGGGGGTGGGGGGAAAAAACAAATAAAAGAACAGAAAAGAAAAGGAAAAAAGAGCGAGAGAAAAAGAAAGAAAAAAAAAAACCACCCAACTGCCATCTCCTGCCTCCTCTAGCCCTGCCAGCTTCCCTATTTCTCCCTGCCTGCAAAGCGCCCTCTGGAAAGCATCGAGACTTCTTTTATCAAGCGTGTGTGTTGGGGGGGGTGGGGGGGTGGAGACACGTACTCCTTGTTCTTGCCCTAGGTGTTTGGGACTGCATTTGGGAGGGGGGGAGCGTATTTTTGACTCTCCCGATGAACAGAATCCCGAGGAAGTACCTTCGCCCCTCAGGTTCCGCTGATCGCGAGGGGTCCAAAGCAATGATGATGGGGAGGAGTTGCACCCCCCACCCCCACC
>WBNM01030645.1:310342-331513 GCA_013399055.1 Ramphastos sulfuratus
GGGGGGGGGGGGGGAGAGCAAGGGGGGGGGGCGGGGCGGGGACGCGGGGTTAACCAACGGCGGGGGGGGGGGGGGGGGGGCGCCGAAGAAGGCGGGAGCCGGGGCGGGCCGGGCCGGTGCGCGGCGGTAGCGGCGCTGCTACATCCCCCACCACGATCGCCCTGAACTTTGAGGCTCATCCCAGCCCTGCGCTGGGACTCCGTTCAACCTGCACTGCTGCCTATAACCGAACCCGCCTCCCCCTTCGGTCCTACCCCTTTCCATTGGCTAAGCGTACATTTTGGGGGGCCAGCCCGCTTTCTTATTGGACGGGGTTTTCTGTCCATCGTGGCGGTTCGGCGCTTCCGTTTGCTGGGTTAGGTGGAGGCGTATCGTCGAGCTGTACGTGTGCGGGCTGCGCGATCTCTCCGCCCAGCGATACCTTTCCTCCGAGGGCTACACCGGAGCGGAGAGGGCGAGAGGCGGGTTATGTACGTCGCGCTGGAGAGGCGCTCCTCGGCTCTGTCCGGCCCGCGGAGGGAACAGCAACGGGGTCCACCGCCCCGCTGTGAACTCAGTCCCTAAGGAGGGTGGCGAGGGACTACTTTCCCTTCCCCCATCTCGCGGCGGAAGGTTACCGCGTGGTTTGAATGGGATTCATACAAAGCCCCCGTTACCCACGGGCCGGTTGGTGCCGTTGCTTTGCGTGCGACCCGGTTGCGAAGGCTTCCCTGGAAACGGTGGCTGGAAGGCGAGGCGAGGCGGGGGAAAGATGTCCTTCGAGGGGCTGGGGAATCCCAGCGGCGGGGAGTGCCTTGAAGAGAGTGGGGGCGGGCGCCCCGGCCTGCTGGGAGCGGCGCTGGGGATGTGGGATAGCGTCGGGGCCGGGGGAGTATGAGAACAGCCAGCCGGAAAGGAGGCACCACCCGGACAGAGACAGCAGCACCCCGAAGCGGGATCAGTCCCCGCTGGTGGGTGTCTACCGGCGGGCTATTGTAACCGTCATAAAGAGCCGCAGAGGCCGTTGCCACGGACGGCGACGGTGGTCGCCCGACGTCCTCTCAACTCCTCGGCCCCCGCTTCCCCTTGGGGATGCCTCTTCTACCAAGTTCAGATCCGCTCTTTGGGCCCAGCCTGAACAACCGTCCTCACGCCCCAGGTTTGCCCAGCCCCAGATGTGCCCAGCTCTCGCCGGCTCGGCGCGAGGCTCCCCGAGCGGCCTCGATGACCTGTCCGGGACTCTCGGGACACGGAGAAGCCCCTTCAGCCCACGAAGGCCCTGCCACGGCGCAGAAATCCTCCCCACGTGGCTGCCGTCGTGAGATCGGGCTGGGGAAGCCGGGGCCGGCATCGTGCTTCGCCTGTGCACTTTCCCTAGGTCGGTGGGCCCTGCCCCATCGCCAGCGGCACCGTGTGAGCTCTGCCCCACGGCCAGCTTCCCGCAGCAGCGCACCCGAAAGCTGGGAGGGAGCCCGGGTGAAGACACGAGACAAAAGGGGAAGCAGCGCCGCTGCTCCTTTCCCTGTGGCACCAGGTTCCTGTCAGCAAACTCTGCTCGCTTCAGGGCAGGGCTTGCCTCGAGGGGAGAATGGGGACGAGGGTCCAGACCCGTCCTGAGACTAGTCAGCCACAAAAGTACACCAACCAGTCCCTTTGCCACTCGAACTGTGCAGCAGGGTGAGGAAAAAACAATACATCTCGGAAAGCAGCTTTGCGGGGTGTGTCTTCTATTTTCATTCAAATTGACTTCAGTAGCCTTTTTTTTTTTTTTTTTTTTTTTATAAAAATTGTTTTTGTTTGTTTTTTTTTTTTTTTTTTTTTTTTTTTTTTTTTTTTATTAGCCCGTGCAATTAAAAGTGCGATTTGACAAGCAGCAGTTATCTCGTATCAAAGTGTCCCCAGCCACTCCCCTCTTCTCTCTGCCATTTTAATCCAAGAGAATTTGCACAGGGGGCGGGGGAAGGAACTGCTGCAGGAAAGCTGCGATCTCAGTCCTGGGCTCCCCGTGCCTTTTCTGTGCTGTATTTAAGATTAGCAAAATTATTTAACTTCCAAGTAGTAGTTTGGGAAGGATCCTCTTTAATTTTCAGGCACCGTTTTCTGCATTAAAATTAGGAAAAAGACAGACCTTTTTTGAAATGCTTGGTAGTGTCCTTCAGCATACCGACCTCTTTACAGTATTTACTTTCCTCTCTGTACTTAGAATGTTGCATCTGTATACTAGGACATGCATAATCAGTTTCCTTCATGTATACATGCAGGTACCTGTGCATATTTATTCACCACAGTTATTTAATTACTGCACACACATATGCACACAAAGTTTGTTTACACAAAAAATAACTTTCTTGCTCACAAAGTGGAATTTTACTATGGCAACTCTTGATCCCACATATTTTAAAAATACCAGTCCTAAATTAGAGGAACAATTAGCAATACTTTTAAACTCCAGCACTGACAGCCACAAATATTTCCCAGTGAGCAGTGTATTAGTTCTTTAGCTTAAAATAAATTTTCATGATAGACAGGAATGCAAACATGGTAGTGTGTTCATTATTATTCTACATACTCCACTATTTCTGCTCTAGAAATGCAAGGGCAGGAAGAGAACACCTGAACACCTGATTTTTTCATTTTAAAATGAGCTTGAGTGACATTCACAGGGTTTTCATCTGCTTTGCAGGTCTCATTCCTGAAAATAAACAAAACAGAAGTTCACCCAAGAATTAGGCTGAAGCACATCTGAGGTTCATCTTGAACTTGAGACCACATATGTGCTTACACCAAGATACCGGTGTATGCTTTGCAAATTGGGGTCTAATTTTGGTCTTCCCTCACTTTCCCTTCCTCTCTCCTCTTTTCACAGCCATTACCCACTTAGGCCTCAGGATTAACATCTAAGTCAATAATCTAAAATATTCATAACAGAATTTCACTCTTTAAAACTTGAAATTACTTTTACAACCTCCACAATCATTTACCTTTCCTAAAGTTGTGGCCCCAGCTCTGTCCCTCCTGGGAGTGGGGCTGAAGTGCACAGTCCTGGAGGAGCAGGCTGGAAGAGCAATGCATCACTTATGTCCCCACCTCTGCTTGGCAGCGCTGTGACAGATGCCGCCCATGATGCTGCTTGTGCTGAAGATATCTAGGACGCTTCGTCCACTCCTGGCCATTCACCAAGATGCTCCTTAACTGCAAGAGAAGATTAGGAAATGGCCATAAAGATGAGTGAATTGGTGTCCTCTCCCAAGGGATACATGTGTTTGTGCACTGTGCATGTGCGTCTGCCCCAGAGCAGGAAGTCTCGGAGTTGTCACCATCACAGCCAGTTTGCACCTGTCACAGCTGCTGTCTCAGGCCAACGAAACCCTCTTCATCCACAGCAGGGCTATTTTTCTTTTTAAACCTTTCTGCAGAAATTCCTGAGCCCTGAAAATAATATATCTGACAGCGATGGAGCATTTTGTTCCTAAACACTGAGAAAAATTTTCATGTTTGATTTTACCTCCTTAACAGTGGTGTTGGCTTTCTTTCTGCTTAGGCTGAAGGTCTAAAGTTTTGAGAGTACCCCAACACAGCACTACAGATTTTGGTGTTGCTCTTGAAGGAAACGTTGAAAAATTCTTTTCTGACCATAAAGAAAACTCTTTGCAGAGTGTAAGCGAGTGTGTACACAAAGACTGTACACAAAATATGGAATTTTGTTTTTCAGCAGCAACAGTGTATGCACTTTTTTGCAGCCTTTGGCTATTTCAAATGCCAAAAGACCAGCAAATTCTACTCCTCCAGCTCATGCTGCTTGCTCTGGAGAAACATGTTATTAACATTTCATTAAGTTCTGCAAGGTGGGACAGATGATGAGGAAGCATCTATGAGCACTAAGAGAGACACTGGTGTATAAACAGGCTTGTTAACCTGGATCAATACTTCACTTAGACATGTTAGCCCATGATCCTACAAGTGACTGCACACACTTGTATGTCCTGCCAAGGCTCATCAAGCCATGTATAAGATCAGGAGGAGTTTCATATACAATCTATAGCAAACTGAGTCTTGTAAAGCAAGGATGCTGTTTTTCCTAGCTCCTGAGCTTGACTGCAACTGTTCAGCTGTTTAGATATCAGAGAAAAAGGGAAGGGAAAAAAAAAAAAAGTTTTTTCTTTATAAAGATGGTGTCACTCTTGTGTGTTTGGTGTAGCCTAACAGGTTGGACCAGGCAAGACTGTCTTCTTTTAAATAATTTCTTGACATTTGGCTATTTTTGTCAAGGGAAAAGCACCTCTGCTTGCCAACATTTAAATGAAAACACTTTATTGTCATTAATCCTGTCAGTCCCACAAGTAAGTACAGGTGAGTAAGAAACATATCCAGGGTGCCCAATGACTGAGAAACCTTCATTCCCTGGACAAAAAGCAAAGTGTCTTCCACCTCTTTTGCTGTTTCCTCCATGCCCAGGTGAGTGTTTTGTGCCTTTCACCAGGACAGCAATGCTCTACATGCATCCCTAATTCTTGGAACAAAAAGTTACAACAGCTAACCCCCTTCCCCTTTGCCCAAGCTGTAAAAAGCAGCTCTCACTTCCTGCATGTTGTATTTTCCTTGAAAACAGACACACTAAAAATGCTTCCCTCACTGAGAGTGTGCCTGTATGTTTACACAAATGTGTGTATACATATACATATATATATGTATACATACACACAGATATATATTTGGTTACTAGTAGTAGAAATTAATCATGCTTTAGACCGACTGTTTTTAATACTGGAAGGCTATTAATCAGGAAAATGTTACCCTTTGAACAAGATGGTTCAACATTATGGGTTGTTTTTTTCCCTGGTGCTAAGCTGCCTGCTAAAGCAGAGCGGAAATCGGGTTTAGAATCTCTCATGTTAGAACTTCATGATCCAAGTTTGACAGCAATTTTGGCTGGAATTTGGAAGGAATGTAAAGGAATTGATGCCTGGCTCTCTTTGGTTTCAAGAGGACTTAGGTTTTCAAAATCCAAATCTGTGGAAGTATTTTGATGCTTACAAACTTACACAGACATCATTTGCAAATCTCAAAACCACTTCCATCTGCTGAAAAAATCCCACGGGGCATTTAATTTCACTTTAATGTAACTAAAAGACCTTAAAAATCTGTCCCTAAATCTCCAATGCTCCTTTGCAAATTTGTCCTTGGAGCTTTTCAGCCCGAAAGATACTTTTAGAGAAGGAATAATACAACAAATTTTCATCCAAACTTTTATTTCCCACTAGAGAGAATGGCTCATATCCTGTAGTGAGTGGGAATCCAGTGTAAAAAGTACAGAGAAGACCATGGCAGGACTACAAGGGTGCAGAGAGGCAGCTGGGGTTGGATCAGTAAGGGGAAGCAGGAGACGGGCTGCTGGCAGCTGCAGGGTGAGCATGGTGATACCAGGGGAGCTGCAGCAGCAGGAGAAATCACATCTTGGCCTGGAGCAGGGCTCCTGGCTGGCCCAGAGAGCTGGCCATGGGAGGAAAGAGAGGATGGAACTGAAATCTTGCACAAGCAGAGGCTGGGGATGCAAGAGAAAGCGGTGGGACAAACATATGGCGTGGGCAGAGTTGTAGAGAACACCCCAACTATCACAGCAAGGTGTGAATGGAGATCCCACTGGGTTTGTTTCAGTGTCCATGCTAGGAACTATTTTACAGCTGATGAAGCTGACGGGAACAGGAATCTCCCAGTTATTGAGCATCCCCTTAGCAGGGATTTGGCTGCTGAGGTTTATGGCCTTCCCCACCATCCTGTGTTGCTCCTACAGAACTCCCCTCTCTCCTTTTCTCCCTGCTTCTCTCAGCTAATTAAATGTAAGGCTTTTGAGGAGCTCTGTTCCCTACTAGCTCCCCCATCTCCCTATCCAGCATGGCTCTGCTTCAGGGACACCCCTGGGCAGGCAACACCCAGAGCAGACAGCCCTTCTCTGCACCACTGACCAGTTCTGCAGAAATGCTCAGGAGGAGAAAGTGGGAAGGGACAGCAATGAGAGGTGAGACAGGAGCTAGGCTTTGGTGCTATTAACCCCTTTGTAACTGGTACCCTCTTGCAGGGAGATACCAAGCTCCTTTTATAAACTTCTTCCTTTTAATTTCTCTCCATCTTCACTATCTCTGCAGCTAGTGCACAATGCTAAAGTCTGTGAGAGGCAACAGAGTTGTGGGGGACAGCTGCCATTGCTTTCAGGGTGGCCAGGAGTTCAATAACTTGATTTTTCTCACAGGACATTTTAAACAAGAAATACGCATGATCCCTTAAGGGAGCATTTTGTCACAAGACTTAATGAGACAAAGACTGTATGTTGTACACTGAAGAGATTCAGAGGTTTAAGGAAGACAATTCCTTGCATGTCAGTGTTTAGATAGATATCTCTCTCTTTTTTTTCTTTTTTTTTTCTTTTCTTCCTCTCATTGTCCCTGTCCGTCCACCCCCCACCCTCCTCTAGCTTTTTGTTTGTTTGGTTTGGTTTGAGTTTGTTTGTTTGGGTTTTTTTTTTGTTTGTTTTGTTTGTTTGGTTGGTTTTTTGTTTTGTTTTGGGTTTTGTTTCAGTTTTGAGTAAGGGAAGAAGCTGTGGCATTACTTTTGAAGAATGCTGCTGGTTGCAAGGCTCATGGACTATGAGAATCATCAGCCAGATCAAGGGCAGGACAACTCCTCTATGCAGGACACTCCATGGTGGCAGCTTTTCAGTGGCTCATGTCACTGCAGTCCACTGGTGGGAGCAGAAAAGGCAGCCAAGGTGTTCCATCTCTGTCACCTTGCAGACAGGCCCCATGGAGGGACGCCGGTGTCCAGGGCTCTGACAGAAACTCTGCTAAAAATGTCCTCCAACCAAGCGGTATCCTGCCTCCCTAGGGGTCCTCTTCATTTGCCTTGCTGCTCTAGTGTTAATCCCAGCAATGGGGAAGTGAGGTCCAGCTGACAGGCAGCTGCTTGCTCCTGAAATCCTACCAAAAAATTCTCGGTTTGACTTTCTGCCAACACAGCCCTCTTTACTCCACCATTCAGACCAATCTCTTCCCATGACATAAGATGATCCTAGGGAAATTCAGCCCAAGGTATCCTATAGAATCAAATTTTTGTAAGAGAGTTAAAATGCATGGGTTGGTATGACCGTACACACATGGGCATATTAACCATACCATACCACGTGGGAGTGGAGAAAGTCATCTTATTCACATCCTTCTGACAAACAGGGGGATCACGCTGCTGAAATCCCTGGAAATTCCCTTTGCTGTAAAACCAGTACAAGAAAGCTCAGGCTCAGAGTTTCTGTGAACACATCCCCTAAGGCAGAGCACGACTCATCAGGACTCTAGTGCCAACCTTTTATTTTACACACTCTCTTCATTTCGTTCTGGATATAATCTGGAAATCTCAAAAGCTAGTGATCTCATGGGGAAGAGAGAGAAATCAAAGTTAGTTCCTCACTGTTTGTCTAAAGAAAGCCTGCAACACATGAAAACCTGGAATATAAAAGGAAAAAAAAAAAACAACAACAAAAAAGCTCAATTTGGCATCAAGCGAGGGATTAATCATCAACTAAAAGAAACAATTTTAGAAAATGCCATGACCTCATATCTCTTAAAGTCGCCATTTAATAAATAGTTACATTCCTATCTGCCCTGGGCTCTTCCCTCATTAAACACCAAAAGCATCGAATACAGATGTCCTTCCTCTTCCCCATCACTGAACTTACAGGATGAGTGGTGTTTCTCCATGGATAACTTGATGATACCTCTCATAGCCACTGCATGGCTGGGATTCATCAGAGGACATTGGAAACCTTGTACCAAACCCTCAATCATCAGACCATATCTCTATACTGTGGTCTTCCTCTTCTGAGTTACTTCAGTGTAAATCTGGAATTTACATTGATCCAAACCTGCTCAGAGGCACTGGGAGGCTCTGGATTAATATCAAATGCAGACACCTGCCTCCTGCTGTTTCTGTGCCTCTGGTATCAACAGTGATTTTGGAAATTATTATTTCTGTACAGGCTATAATGACTTAGAAGGAACAGTTACAGCCTGTTGTGCAAATCTGAACAATACTGGCTTTCTTAAAACATGGATTTTTCATACAACAGGAACTAATGGCCTTTTCAGAGCAGTTATGGTCTATCTTGTCAATTTGATTTCTATTCATGCATGCTAAGTGAATTTTTATAGCCGAATGAGGAGTCCTTAAAAATGGGCCTTATACTGGAAATGCAGACAGGACTTAGAGTGAGTTGTGCACGAAGAGCTTCCCTGCCCCTGGGGAACCAGAACCAGTAAATCAGAATTCCCTTTCTCTATGCACATAACATGACTCGCAGGCACTCTTTCATCTGCACTGAGAGGCAGGAAGAAGAGGCAAAATTAGCCCCTCATTACAATAATGTTTCTCACACTTTCTCCAGCTACTCTCTGCAGGCATTAGTAGAGGGGCTCTGACTGCTGGAAATGCTGAACACCTACACCTGCAGTTAAAAGAAATCAGAGAGCAAGATGCTCAGCAGCTCCGAAAACCAGAGCTCTGCTTTTATACTACTGAAAAAAGATAGAGAGAGAGACAGATTCACCTTAACTCACTCTCTTTACTCTGAGAGCTTTGTTATGAAAGAAAATTGTGTGTTTTCCAGATTATCTGATTTCTCTTATGGCTTCTCCACCAAAAACTGTACTGTATACATATCGATATCAACACATTTACCTGCCTGTTTCACAGCTGGAAAGAAAACTGAGCCATCTCAATCATCTTCACATTTACCAATAGAGAAAGCTGACTTTTTTTCCCCCACTCAATGCCAATTAAAAAGTGAGGCATGGGTAATCTGCCAATTGGTTTCATTGTCCAGAATGGATACACTTCTGTATTTACTGTCAACCTGATCCTTTTCCAGGACTAGGAAAAGCAGGAAAATAGAGGGTATATGATCTTACTATGTATTTATTTTAAATAAATTTATTTTAATAAATAAATTTATTTTAAAATAAATACTATGTATTTATTTTAAATGTTGTGGCCATGCTTTCCTTTATCTTTTGGCTCCTTGACCAAAACTTGTGTAGTAAGGAATATCACAGGACTTGACCATCAGCAGGCACAACAGCTCCACTAAAATGCATGTGTTTATACTGATTTACAGCAGCTGAGGATCTGCCACAGCATATCCGGGGAATACCTGATTCTCCAGAAAAAAACAAAACAAAACAAAACAAACAAAAAAACACCAAACAAACAAAAAAAAATCCAAAAAACACACCTCTGACAATATCTTCCCAAGGTATTTCTCAGAGATTTCATGCCACAGTGAAGTAGAAGCCATCTGCACCCCAACCTCTCCTTCTATCTCAGTTGCTGCACTGAGTGCCTAACCACCTTGTCCTCTTCATAGAGGCTCTCATCTGAAAAGGCATGGAGCCAAACCTGGCATGAACCTATCAGATATGTACAAAGGCAAATCTTGACAGCATCTGTGAACAGAGTTTAAGAGAAAGGAACAAAATAATACCACATATGTTAACAGATTGAAATGGTAGCTATGGTGACCATGGACAAAGAACAAACCACTTTAACTGAATTCAGCCAATTCTTTCTGACAACAAACTGCAACCATAAAGCAAACTTTAAAAAATCTCTAATGAAATCATTATAACAAATCCATTCTGTTCTGTTTGGTTTGTTTGCTTTTTAAATTTCAGTTGCAGCTATTACATTAAACCTATTAATCATTGATGTAGTCACATACTTTCCACTGACTAAAAATGAGGATTTACTCATTGTAAAAGGGAAAAAAATGTTATTGTTTGTGTTTCAAATAAATTTTAAGAAGTAATGAATAGGTAATGTAAAATGACAGGCATTCGTACTTCAGAGCATTTTCTTCTGCATGAGAGAGAGTCTGGGATTTGTAAAATAAAGGCTTGTTTATAAAAGTTGGATTACTTTCCCTATCCTGATATGCAGCATAACTATGAAAAATTACTGTCCTGTTTATTGTGCATTACAGTGTCAAACATCTCAGAGTTTCTTTCCTCCAGTGTGTCAGCCATTTTTTTCAACCCTACGGAGGAGCTGATGCTCAGCACTCTCCCATCGAGGGCTGGCTGGTTTTGCCTAGGGGAATTGAGCCAAGAACAATGCAGGAGAGCACAGAGCTGGGCTATGGAGGGATGGAAAATCTGCCTGGGAGTAGGGAGGCAAGATGGAGAGGATTACCCTAGTGCCAGCACAGCATAAGGCTGCTCAAAGTGATGAGCAGCTGCTTGCTTGCAAACTCGCCGCTCTTCAAGTGGCTTGAAGGGGCCAGAGGAGGTTCCACATGGAATGTCACAATGGAGATTCAGTTCCTGTGGCCACTCAGATTTAGCCCAGAAACTGTTTCAGTAGAAGCAAAATGAATGATGCTGCCCCTGCAACCCCTCTTTCCACCCATCCACACTTGCTGGGTATAGATCCAGACCACTACACAAAATCTAAACTGTAGAAGAGCTGCTGTCATTTCCTTGACTGAGTGCTTAACTTGGTGCGGTCAGTATCTTCTGCAGTTGGTAGAATTCATACCAATATGGATTCGCAATATGGCCATGCTTTTGATGCTCCTGGAGCAGGAACTTCAAATTTCTGTGGTGTGTGGACACTCTCAACTCTATTCCCAGATTTTCATCTGCTGAAGTTCATCACTCTTTAAAGAACAGCAACAAAAAAAAAAGAAAACCAGTACCACAGTGCCCACCATGCAAATGCTACTCTCCTTATCTGTCTAATGACAGAGGCTCTGGCTTAGACTTCTGTAAATTGAATTCAGTTCTTGGCTGTGCCATTGCTGCCTCCATGACAAGGGGCACGTAATCAGCTGGCTCTGCTCTTCCATTCCTCCTACACTAAAACAGGACCCACTTTAAGGTCTTTCACTTCTGCCTAGCATGGTCCTTCCCTGTGTTCTCCACCCATTCCCTTTGCTTTTGCTCTTGCCAGGGCAGAAGGCAGGTCTTTTGGGACTCTTCCCTACTCTGTGTTGGTACCCAAAAATAAATCCGAGTGAGGGTGAGTGTGCATGATCACTGTCTTTTGTAAAGGGATGGGCAGAAGAATAAGCATTCAGTGTCACACAGCCCCACTACCTGAAGCTGCTTGATTTAGCTGTGGCTCAAGTGCAGCAAGAGCACATGGAGGGCAGGAAGAGTTTTAAAAAATGGCACTCTTTCTTTCAATATTGCCTGGAAACAGTAAAGAAACAGTTATTTTGATTTTATGTACAGTAAACCCTCACTAGATGGCTCCTTACAGCAAGTAAATATATTGCCCATGGAAAGAACACAGATGTGGCATAATCCCTGTGAAAGTGGGGATAGCATGATGCTAACTGGGTTTTATTGCTGGCTGAGTGTTTTGCATGGAAAAGCAGAATACAGCACGGCTGTGGGTGGGTGAGCAAGTGAGCATTTACACAAATTACGAATGACGCTTCTCTACGAGTCAAGAACTTTGAGTCAGATGGGCACGGGCATCCCAGGCACATCAAAAATGCTACTTGCCTTTTTCTGGTTTGTTTTGTTTTGGTTTTTTGTTTGTTTGGTTTTTTCTGGTTTTTAGTGTTTAACTGGAAGAAAAAAAAAAAAAAGCAATCTATTTCATATTCAACTTCCTAATTCAGAAAGCAGAACTGGGCTGTGGTCATGGCTACCAGCAGTGGAGATCCTGGGGGCAAACAGCTGATGCCTGCAGCCAAGGTAATAGATGGTATTAAGGCTGAAACCCCAAATGTCATGCAATCACTCCTTGTCAAGGAAGTCAACAGCCACTTCTGAAATGCACCCCCACATGCACTTCCCATCACGAGAACACGTTATTTATAATGTGTGTATTGGCAGAGTGTTCTGGACAGAAGAACAAAAAGAAATGAGCTGTCATCTGCAGTCAACCTCTCATTCATACAGCACTGTGTGCACTCGGTGGTTTGAGGTTATGCAAGCTGATTGTGTCCTCGTTAATGCACTGTGTTAGTTGTTGTCTGTCTCGCATTGAGATAAACATGTATGTGACATGTTAAAAGTCCTGCAGACTGTGAAAGAGCTGTATGATATACAGATGTATAAGGGTCCTGCAAGGGAACCACAGGCAGAGGTTGTGTTGCAAAATACTAGGGCCGATATAAATACATCTATAATTTCAATCTGGACAGACCATGGCCCTGTAAGATGGTCTAGGTGCTGACTGGAGGGATGGGTGACTTCTGTCAGCAGAACTGTACTACCATCTCTCCAGCTCCACATGCCACCTCTTGCCATATCCCTGAGTGCTCTGCCTGCAGTCCATATTTCAAGGTAGATCAGCAGTGATTTTAGTTTCCTTTATACCATTAGGCTATAAGCTCCAGGCATCAGCAGTGTGCAGGCAGTTTAACCATCCATGCACCTGGGCAAGCAGACACATACAAACAGCCCCTGCTCAGGAGTCCAGTCAGCTCCTGGCCTCCCTGTCAGCTGCCCTAATGGCTTTATCCAGCCTCTTCCCCCTTGCTCTTTCCCTTGCTCACATGCTGGCATTTGTTAACTTAGGATGAGCTAAAGTGCACAGATCTTCTCACCTCAGCTCTCCTGGTGAGTGACAGAAAACGATGTCTGAAGTGGTGGAAAACTTGCATACCATGAAAAGCCTTTGTGTGTGTGTGTGTGTGTGTGTGTGTGTGTGTGTGTGTATGTAAGCTGTTGAAAATTAGCACAGATAAATACCCTGAACCAGATCATAATCAACACACACAACACTTATACAAAAACACAGATTAGAGAATTACGGCAATTAGATAAAATAACTTGCTGGAATATTGGAAATGCTCAAAAGAAGAGAGTCACATGTCTCATAGCAAGCCTAAGCCATGCCAGACCAATGCAAGAATTTACTAATAAAGTAGTATGTTTTCATCTAATTAACAGAGCTGTTATTTCCCCATACCAACTTAGAGCTTAGAGCTTTTAGAGACATTTTGTCTTATTTAAATAAATTAAAAAAAAAAAAAAAAAAAAAAAAAAGAGCAGCACCTGACAGACTTTTCTTTCCTTAGCAGCATTCCCTAGAAATGCAGTTGTTTACTTTAGGCCTCGAAGGCCAAATTAACAGCCACAATTGTTTGCTTTAAGTTACACACACAAATGGTATTGTTGTTGCTTCTGCCACTAGTAAGCTATTTAATAAATGTCAAAGTAGCAAAGCTCAGCAACTGCAAAACCAAAAGGGTAAAGTAATCAAACCTGGAAATAATAGACCTTTCCCTCATTTTATGAGATGTACTTGCAGCAGATAGTGTGAAAGCACTTCCAACTTTCATAGGAACTGGGAGGAACAGCTCATGAGTCAACCCAAAGAGGAAATATGTCATCACCCAGTGAGTCTTCAGCATATGCAAAACCAACCTGTGTCTAGGGCATGCAAGGAGGAATTTTTATAATATTGGTTGTAGTAAGCAGTTTATTGCCATAGTTCTGGGCGTGGGCAGGTATCTCAATGACCGAGATTGTGATTACCTCCAACATCACTTGTCATTTCACATCATAGCTCTTGTGTTCCTCCTTTTCAAAACAGGAAAGATATGAGATAGGGCTTTTTGCTAACTACTGAAAAGACTCATCTGAGTCCTCACAGTTGGTCCTTCAGTTCCTCTCCATAATCCATGTCATGCTTGCCTCACCAAGGGAAGGGTAGGGCTCTTATCTCGGCTTTCTGGAGTTCCAGCCCTTCTGCAACTGAATGAAAACAAACAGAAAGAAAAAAATAATCAGCTTAGTACACTTTTTTACTTGTGTAAATTAAGCATCACAGTCATAGGAAAAAGGAAGATGCAGATTTGGAAATAACTGGTGGATTCCTCAATTTTTCTTACAATCACACAAGTGCTATAACTGTATACACGGAGGACTGACATTTTTTTTCCCCCCATGCAGCTTTACACCAAAATAAAGGCTTCAGTTGTTCTAGTTAGTGATTAGGCTCAATGTTATGCCTCTGGGAGTGAGTAGCACAGGGACACAAAGGAACAGAAAACTTAATGAGTTCTTTATCTGAAGAAGGGAAAAATTTTCAAAGTGTTTTCCAGACCTTAGAGGAAGGATTCAGAGCCTCTTCCCACTTTGGAAAAATGCAGCTCTTCCAGATGAAAAAGTTATAATCCTTGTCTGCCAAGCAGCAGCCCCTCACCAAAAGCTTCCCTGCCCTCCAAGCCCCTAGCTGAGTTATAATGCACATATTCTTTTACTGGCTAAAATGAAATTGTCTGTCCTTTTACTAGATCTTTTTACTAATATGGCTCATACTGGCACATCTCACTGCAGGACTCAGGATGTACAGTGGGATCACTCACGAACCAATGTTTAATTGCATAACATGCTCCAGAAAGGCAATTAATATGGCCAGTCACTTTGCATACACTCACCTTGAAGTGGAGCTTGCAGGTGACCTGTGAACCAGGCTCAGGTAGCCCCTGTTCTGGATAGGCTCCTGTAGCCAGAGCTAATCCAAGAACATGTAAACTCAAAATAGAAACTGGCTGCTGGCAGAGCATCAGTGAGGCTGGTCAGTGGCTCCCACTGTCACCCTGAGAAAGACCCTCCTGGTGCTGTTGGGTATGCAACAAGTACCCAGGGAAAACACCAACTGTCCTAGCACTGGAGCTCCAAAGCAGCCCAGGTAGCAGCATCCTTTGCATCCCAGGACCCTGCTGCCAGTGGGACACGGCACTTTCCAGTGCTGAAGCATCTTATTTGAAGGGGGTACCCCATGGCGCTTAGTGAAGATGAAAATGCTGCCAGCTAGGAGGTAAAGGCACAATGGTAAAAGCTACTAGGTAACTTATTTTATCCTAGTTCAGATGTCCCTAAATGAGTGAGAGATGCCTGGTGTTTCTAAGTGCACTCCAGCCTGTGTATAAAAGAGGACAGGCAAAATAACAGCTTGCACAATGCTGAGAATAACAGAAGTGGTCACCCAGCATATCTGGGCTGCTAAGAAAGCTCTTTCAATTAAATGAAACACCCTGCATAATAAAAATGCACACAACATACATCGATAGGATCTCCTAGGCTGCTTTATACTAAGATGAAAAAGAAATTACCCATGCTAAGATCACATCATCTATAATCAGCAAAACATCTGGAAAAAGGGAGGCTAGCCTTAACCCAAACCATGTGTGTTTGGCTTTAAAACCAGCATCATTTGGGCTCAGGCAGCCTGTGCCATCCTGCCTGTCCTGAATTCAGTGCTTCTCTCCCAGATTCAGCTTCTTTCTCTCTGTATGCACAGCTGAATCACTCTTGCATCAGCAGCATCACCATGGGCAGCATTCCGTCTTTGGGGTAGGCGAGCATCAAAACTTCCAACCCTGCTCTGCTCAGGCTGGCAGTGACACAAGAACTCTTCCAGGACACTGTGTCAGACTTCTGTAGGGCCCTGTGCAATTTTTATTTTTTTTTTAATAATCCCAAATTAAAACTTAAGCTTCAAAGGCATAGATCTGGGTGAGGGGAGGAGGGAAGCTCTCTTCATGTGGGTACTGTATCTCTGGAACAGATCCTTTAATTTTGTGGTTAGCCAGAGTTGAAGACATTACTATTCAAATCCTTATTTAGGCTCTAATGCTCTTTAGTATTGGATATAAGGATTTTAGACTGGAAATGGCACTCTTGACTTTACTATCGCCCCAAACAGACAATCAAAATTTAAGCTGCTGTTTCTTTTCCAGCCTTCTTATTCTGTTTCCAACACCCTCCAGAAATTGTAATTATTCTGCCACATCTACTCTACTAATAAAATGCACTCTGCTCTGTTTTTTTCCCCTCTATTTTCTCAAATCTTACATCATCAAATCAAAGTTTTCATTTGTAAAGTGGTTATTGGCAGCTCAGGTTCTACTTACAGTCCTTTGAAAAGGTACAAAGTTGTTGGATGGGTAGAAACACAACATAATAATATATACTGTGGTCCAACCTCCAGTTCCATTTTGTATGGGAAGTCCTGTAGTAACCCTTTTTTTTTTTTTTTTTAATTAAACCATTTTTAATCCCTGGTGATCATTCCCAGGCCTGGAGCCCAGGAGAGTTTTGTTTCATAGACTGGTATAACCTTGGAAAAAAAGCACCAAACCAAACCAAAAAACCCCAACCACATTAAGGCTCAGATGAGGATCAGCTGTATGTTCCCTCTGCAGAAAACAGGGACTCAAAAAACTGGGGAGGAGGGCAGAAACTGAATATTCCCAAAAGGCAACAGGCAGGAGCCTTTTATATGGTCTCACATTCCCTCATGCAAACAAACACTCCCAAATAAATACAGCAGTCAAAACCATTTGCTGTTTTAGACCTGGAGAATACTGGGAAAAAAAATTAGTTAGGAATAATTTTTCATTTCCTCACCGTGTGGACATGAACTGCTGTGGTAGCAGCTTTTTGTGAGCATTCCAGCTAACAAGTTTGCCACAAAATGATCTTTGAGCAGCAAATTATAGAAAGAGCCCTAGAAAATATTCCCCAGAAGACAATTTGGAATAACTAATCATAAAGCCCCCCACACTGGACACCTAATTTAGGAGCTCTGATCATCCTTTCAGCAGCTAGAAATACAACACTTCATCTGCTTGTCCAGTCAGAACAAATGTGTGTAGCTCACAGTGAGCCACTTGGTAAATTTATTGCTCACCAGTACCATGCACAGAAAGTCATAGTTTGCTTGCAGAAAACTCACAAGTGAGAAAAAGCACATGTGTGTCAAGGAGATCCCTTGAGTAAATTATTTACTATGAATTACTTACTCAACCCCAGATATTAATTGATAATTCTTCCCTTGATGTGCTCTGTATAAAGGAAATGTTAACCAAAGCTAATCCATGGCGCAGCTGGGAAGAGGATTATTTCACCAATGATTGCTTTCTTTAAACGTGGAATTGTCATCAAAGCAATACAGTTCTAAATTTTTCCTGTTTTTAGCTTTGTAGTATGGTTCTTCTTAATAGTAAGTTACCACTATAAGCATGCTGTGAATTTCCAATATAGCAAAGATTTCATAATCTGCAGCCATAATTGTTCCTGCTTCAGTCTCCAATTCAATTTGTTGTGGAATTCCCATCTCCCAACACAAAGCTTAACTCAACGGTATCTGTGTGAGACAGACTATGAAACTAGTCTGGTATAATGGACTTCATTAAGGAGCAGGCAAATTATTTTTATCCATAATCTATTTTAAATGGGGAAAGAAAAAAAAAAAAGACTTTTGAACAAATATTTTTCTTTTGAAAGTTATTAATTTCTGTGGGAAATGGGGATGGTTGCTGTTGCTCATTTTCCTTTGTTTTTATAAAAGGTTTGAAAATTATTTTCTACTTGAATTATTTCTTTCTTTGAAATAACAAATATTTCAGCCAGGAGCAGAAATAGCATCTTTTTATTTTGCTGTAGAGTGAAAGACTGATAGTTGCTTTTACTTTTTTTGCCTGCCCAGATGTAACATTTTCTGATGCTAAAATCCAGGCTCCTGGGCTGACACAACAAGCATCACCAGCCTCCCAAACTTGGTGGTCATTTGTCTGCCTATGTGCAGATTTGGTAGCCTCAAACTGTTTTTTAGTCAAGCTCCAAAGCGGTGAGCTATGTGATTCTAGCACAGATATCTGTTTTTAAGAGGCACCCTTGATTGGCACAAGACCCATTAACCCTAACTTGAACTGCACATACGCACAGACTAATAACAGGTTGGTGAAGAGTCTTATTCAAGCTCTGCACATGAGAGTAAATTACTCCCTTGATGAATAAAAGCCATTACTTAGTATTTAGCATCATAGCAAGAAGCCTCTTCGGCCTGTTTCTAACAGAGATGTTACAGTTAATTTAGTGTAAAATTATCACCTGCTGTACAATAAAACAACAAACTGCAGTCAAATAATCTCTTAATAAATGAAAATGTGTAATAAACTGTGTCAGCACCGCAGAGACTTGGCAGGGCTGAATACCCTAAAGGTACCAATCCAAACAAATTCACCATACAATATATGGCCTGTGTCATTTCTGGTTCTTATCAGAGATGATTCATCTGGGAATCCTTGGCACTGAGTTTTACCTCTAAAGACCAGGCAGTTATTACAATGATACAATTTCTGCCACATTAATTAAATATAATGCCTGTAAGCCCCTTTATAGGGATCTATAAATTTGTTGTAAGCATATGCTGTAGATGGGCATATGTAGACTACAAAATGTAATAAACATTCAATTTCCTCTCCCTTGCAGAGCAGCGAGTGAGGTCAAACAATCACTGTGCCAAAAAACCCACAAACACCCAAAAGTAAACCTAACTTTGCTTCTGTCATGGGTTTTATATTTTACATACACACACACAGAGACACACACACACACATATATATGGCAGAAACCAGAAAGTCAGATGTCTCAGAGGAAAAGGCAGAGGGAGCACAGGCACTGGGCATGCGATTCAGCTGCAGCAGACAGAGTACAAGTGGCCACTCTCGCTGCCTGCAGGCTGCCAGCTCCAGCATGGGTATATGTGGACAATTAAGGCACCTCAAGTCACTGCAGTTCAGCACAGTCCTGCTGACTGCAGGAAAACAGTGGTTATGTCAGATCTTGCTAAAAATCTATCTTGTGTTAATTTGCTGGGGATCCAAATGCTCCCCCTATCCAGTATGAAGCAACGTATGAGGGGAAAACAAAAGTGAAAACAAAGCCAAGCAAACAGGAGCTGGGTGACACTTTCTGCAGTCAGCCAAGCTGAGAATTTGAGCAGCTTGTCTGAAGTCCAGTCTGGGCAGAAATAACACTTTCTGCTGCGTTACATGAGAAAGTTAAGGAGGAACTTCCCTAATGTTGTGCTGCCCCGGCAAAAGGAAGGCTGCATGCTCAGTGGACAGAGGCAGCAGTGGTGCTGCTTGCCTAAAAATCCAGCTCACCCTTTTGGAAATCAAAAACAGATCCTCAGACTTTGTCTTTCTGTGACCCAACCCCAGGCTGGCTACTGGAGCTTTGTGCCCCTCAGCCATGCAGGTGAGAGGCTGTTTGGCGGCATGCAGAGGAAGTTATCTTCTGAAGCTTGACCAGGCCATGTCTCCAGAGCTGCTGACTCCTGGCCTCTGTCATTGGAGGTCTGCAGCACAGGCCATTCACATTTTCATCCTGTACTTGTTTTGTTTTGCATAGTTCAGAAGACAAGAGCAAGGGACAGGCAGTGTCAGCTGAAAATAATGTCAGGGCAGAGCAAGACATGGCAGGATCATAGAATCATTAAGGTTGGATCATCAAGTCCAACTGTCATCCCAACACTACCATAACCACATGGTTTTTGAACATGTCCAGGGATGGTGACTCCACCACTTCCCTGGGCAGCTCATTCCAATGCCTGACCAAATGCAACTACTCAGCAGAAATTGTAGGTATGAATCACCATCAGGACCCTTATTTTTCCCCAGAAATACTAGTCAAATTATGAAAAACTGAAAAACCACTTTTGCTTGTGTACAGTGTCTCTTACATAAGCATTTCTGATCCCATTCCCACTATCACAGCCACATAATGAGGTCTGACTAGAACAACAGCTTCACTGGGGACAAAGTGAGAGCTGACTGGCACCCCACACCAGCTTACTGAAGGGCTGCATGCAGTGCAGGTCAGCACTGAATTCAGCCCTTTGTGTTAGGCATCCATCTGTTAGCCTCTTTATAATGCAGCCCTTGCTGGTACAAATTACTCTGGTCCATCAATATTTCCAGTACCACAGGCAGCAGGAATGACCTTCCCAGTCTACTCGCTAACACTTATCTTCCAAACCATGGATAGTGTCTTTACACAGGGAATTGTACCCCACGACTGCTTAGGTCCTCACCTCTCCACAGTGCCTTCTGCAGAAGAGATACAGAGCAATTTCTTCCAGACTTTCAGGATGGGGAAGGAGGCTGCACTGATGCATAAATTTGGCCAGATACCTGGAGGCAAAACAGCACTGTTTCAGCCCCTACCTCCAACAAAAAAAGCCAGAATGTCTTTGGCCATCCCATTCCTGGCTGACACAATACCACCAGAGACCCATAAGAAGTTTGGGCGCTGCTACAGGGCTGGGTGCAACTGCTGCATGAACAGGTGTCCAAGGTTGGGAACTGTAGGGTTAAAAAAGTCCTCTAGGGACTAGAAGATTGTTATTCCATCCCATAATTCTGCTATCTCTTCATAAACTCAGGGCAAGGCCAGCTCGTTCTCCTTTCCTTCCCCTCCAGCCTTGCGTCTGGCAGGNTAAGGTCCAGGAGCCCATAGGGTAACCACATACCATAGCAGGCACCACTGAAAGTGGAACAAGTCTCTTCCCTTGCTGATACACACTTACCATCATTAAACTGAAGAGGTCTTCTGATGGGTGGTTATTTTCCAGAGACAGGACCACCCAGCTCACAGCACATGCTGAACTCCTGAGCCATAAGGACCTCCATGAGCAGGACTGGAGGCATCAGTTTATTCATTTTACACCACCATGATGGCAAAACATACATCCAGCACAGCTCGCCCCTCTAAAAGATTGAGATGGATCATTTTAAAACAGGAAATTAAAATGACAACTGTAGGAGACATTTCCTCCACCCAGCTGCCTCCTTGGGAAGCTCCATTCTCATATAAACACCCTCTACAGTTAACCTTTCTGGACAACATCCTTCCCAAGCAGTGATAGCAGAGCCCTTTCTTCAAATTGAGTTAAGATGAGCAAAGATAAATACAACATTTCTCCTCAATTGCATCAAGCATTTTTAACAGACAGTGTTGTCAGGACATGCCAGCACCTGCTGGTAGCAGGAAGACCTGTGCAGCAGTGGAGCTGGTGGCTCCTGACATCTGCCCTGCCGGGGTGTCAGCTTTACAGAGGTGAGCAGCCCAGCCACACTTCTGCTACAGCAGGTCAGCTAATATCTAAGCTGGCCTCAGGAGAAAACTGAAATGTAAAATGCTCTGCTCTTCAAGTCAGTGCTAAGGTTTTCCTTGCTTTTAAGAATGCTTTTGATCAACATGCCGAAAGATTCACTGTTTTGAGTAGCTTGACAGCCACACCTCACAGAACAGCCTGTGTTTTGTTGTACTGCCCATGGCTGTGTGTGCTTGTAAAGGTAACAACAAAAGTGAAAATAAGGAGCATGGGCGGGGGGGG
>WBNM01030645.1:331578-364067 GCA_013399055.1 Ramphastos sulfuratus
GGGGGTGGGGGTGGAAATCCCTTTATAAGGCCAGGAACAGTCTCTATATCCATTTTTATTAATGCAGCATTTGAGAGGGATCCTGCCTGGCCAGCAGTTTGAGGCAGGAAGGCTGTTGACAACCAGTTCTCAGAGCCACAGCAAAGGAACAGGCCCTAGTCAATTCCAGCAGGCTTTGCTCAGAGTGGTGCTTCTTGACAAAATGAAGAAGGGGCCCCGATTAGTCAAAGGTTGAATATAATCCTTCAGCCTTTAGTTATAAAACAGATGGGGAAACACACACCCAACACCACTGAAGTGAGACAGTGGGCTGCAGCCCAGGTCCCATGCCAGCATGGGAGCTGGACCCAGATGGATAATTCCTGTAGCTTCTCCATGTTTTGCAGCACTGAATGAGGTTTTTGTAGGGTCTCATCACCCACGTGCACCTGTGACCACCTTAACTTGATATAAATATCATGCTCCTAGGAAAAGCCAGAGAACAACCTCAGTGTAACCTTGCAGTTCAAACCCATAACACGCAGGAGGTGACTTGGAAGTGTCTTTTGGCCTTTTCAAGCTCTTCTCATTTTAAAGATGGAGGGGAAGAGTGGGGCTTTGCTGGAATGAGTCTTGACCAGAAAATGAGAGTTTTGGGGCATGCAGGAAGGGACTCTGGCACCCTGTGAGTGGCTGTGCTCTTTGCTTGGCTGCACAGATTTGCATAGGTGAGATATCTATATCTGCTTTGCTTCTGGTAGATGAAAACCAACAAGTCTATTGCCTGTCTGACACAAAGTTGAAATTGCCAATAATGGGATGTTACAGAAAACCTTGTCACTTCCTTGACAGGCCAAACCTGCCTCAGTCCGATACCTCCAGCCAAGGGCAGCTGAATCTGGCCACTGAGACACTGTGATAATCAAAAGGACATCACAGTGGTGAGACTATTGATCCAGCTCACTTTGTGGTCCCTCACTGATGTCTGACAGGGAGTGCTGCCTGCAAACCTATCCACCACACCACAGGAAACAAAACTGTTCAAAGCAAAGCTAACAGGCAGAGCTGAAAGCAAGACTGCCACTGGTTGCTGCTCCCTGCTCACACCCATGGGCAGAGCGGGTCAAAGACACTTTGATCAGCTCATCACTCTGATCACAAACTCATCCTCATGGGCAGCAGGGCTATATGTACATCCCCCACATCCTTCCACCTCTTTGCCTACTGGCTGCTAAAACAGTTAAATCTTGCAGCCCAGTATGGTTTCAGTTTATCACATACCATGTATAGTCTTCCCAGTGCTTGCTCACTCTGATGGTGTTTGCTTTCCTCAGAATGCCAGCCTATAAAAGAATACCTAATTGATCTGGAATGAGGGAGTTTGGTTTTTTTTTCCTGGTTGTTGTTTTTATTTTCACCAAGCAAAATCACTTTGTCCTCCTATAGCTGGAAGCAGAGAAAGGAGATTAGTGTGATCCGGACTCTTAAGCTGCTGTTAAAGGCAGAAACAGAGAAACTGCAGTTTCCTTATTCCATTCCAGAAGGGCTACGCTGTCTGTAAGGCCAGTGACTGTATGATTTGACTGTATGATCTTACTTTCAATGGAAGGGACAGACCACCACATGAACTTGTGTTCTTGCTGCTGTCAGCAGGATGCCCAATGACTCTCCCCTTCCAAACCAGATCTCCAATGTTAGCATGTCACTTGCTCTGTATTAAGAAAATGGCTATTAACATGATTATTTTTGCTATAGGAGCTTCACTTTGATGTGAAATTAAATATCTGGTTTGGTACTGAACCACAGTTCAGATTTTATTAAAATTAATTAAAAACTGAATAAACATTTGAAATAAAGTATTGTTTGAAACTTTTGGAGAAGTGGTAGACTGTTCAGATTTAATTTTCTTTAACTTTCTAAAGTCATCGAATTTTTGCATTTTTTTGTAGAAGAAACTCATCAACTCCAGTAATGAGCCATAAAGCTAAGAAAAATAAACAAGCCTTTATCTGTTGCCACATCAAACCATGCCTTTTGCCCAAAGCACAGTTATATTATGGCAGGCTAATAGGCCTAACACATGTCCTGGCTTGCC
This sequence comes from Ramphastos sulfuratus, assembly GCA_013399055.1. NCBI lineage: Eukaryota > Metazoa > Chordata > Aves > Piciformes > Ramphastidae > Ramphastos > Ramphastos sulfuratus. The sequence continues at coordinate 333,653 of WBNM01030645.1, forward strand.
CCACCCTTCTGCTGATGGGGGAAGAAAGGGTTGGAGGAAAACAAAGGCTTGGGCCATTATGTCCCCTCCCAAAGTGATAAACAGGTACCCACGGGTGTTTAGGTACTTTTTAGTGTCTTGCCTAAATTATTTAGTAAGCAAGTCCTGGTTTCACCTAATATGGTCAGTTTTGCAAATGCCATTCTAATCAGTGAATCTCTGTGGCCAAAGCTGCAAATACACTCGGGCAAATAATACAAATTGAGCTAAGTTGCAAGCAGCTGTGCTGCCCTGCTTCAGTCAATGTGCTCTGCCTCACTGCTCTCAGCTTGGACAACATGTTCTGTTCCGCCTAGCCTAGCCCTGATGTTTTGGGATTGAACTACCTGGAAACTTAAGGCACTTAAGTTTACCAGTAGAAGTCATTAAGTGCCTCACAACATGGTGAGAAGTGCCAGCAACATTGTGCTCTCTGCACTACTGCAAGAGATCCTGCCTACACCTCTGCAAACCTCCGTGCCAAGAGGAACCAGGATCAGGTCAGAGATCATCTGCTTCTTTCCCAGCACCCTGCTAGAGCCTGGGAAGATCTAGAAGCCCCTCAACAGCTATCAAGGCGCCAAGCAGTTCCAACACCGCTGCAAAGGAGCCAGGGATTGTCTCTGAATTCTACTCCACTGCCATGAGTAGAACAGACTTGCTCTCTAGGGCTCCAGGCTGCCCACTTGTAAGTGGGGCAAAGCCATTTTGTGGCTAAACCTTTCCAAATTTCTCATTCCCCTAAATTAATGAGTTGTCCATAAGCATCCTTGTGAAGATTTCCCCAACCGAATTAGAACCCAAATTTAATTAGTTTGTGCATAGTTTGTGGACGGGGCTATTTGGAAATAAAATAACTACATATTTCATAATTCCTGCCTCATTAATTGCCACAACCAATTCACAGAGATACTCACATAAGAAGAATTTTCTCATAACACCCATGGCCATCTCTGTAACTTACATTCTTAAACAGGACTGACTTTACTTGCCCAAGCTCATCTTGCTTCTGTTTTGCCTAGTCCTATATGTTTCCTTCTTCCATTGAAGACAAAACCATGTTTGCTTAGTGTCACACATTTTATATCAAGGGCAAACTAAAAAGTGCAGCAAAACAGCATCCCTTTGCTGGAGGCTAGCTGCAAAGATTCAAGAGACCCTTGCCCCTGCCATCCTGCCAAGGACAAACAAAATAGATGAACAATTCCCACCTGGCTGCTAGAGCCCTGCCCAGGGTCCTGGCATACGTAGGACCACACCATGCTCATATCCCTGCCTTTAGAGCTCACAGTATGCCTGCCTCCCTTTCAGAAACAGTCTCTGAAGGACAAGTGCAGAAGGGCAATGCTGGCAGACTTTTTGGAGTCGCTCCTGATTATGCCACCACTACAAGTAATTTAGAGATTTCTATAGGAATAGCACTTTACTCCTGGTTGCATGTGGTCCAGCATGACTGCTTGGGTGGTGACAAGGAGCAGGATTTGGGCTTGTATTATGGTGTCATTATTTTGAAAATGACTTCTGCTTAACAGTCATTTTTTCCTCTCTGCTGAGTGCAAGCCTCACATGGAGCCAAAAGCTATCCAGAAGTGCATTAAAATGCAGAACTATTTATATTTCACAGAAGGACCATGAGCACCTTTTGATAGGCTACATGGATAGCTCTCATTCTATTTTACCAAAGACCCTGTTATAGTAAGGGAAAAGAGGAGTGTGCTTTAAGTAATGTGGAAGCTGTTAAGCATTTTCACCTAGTCTGTCAAAAATCCACATACATAAAATGAAGTTGAGGGGGAAAAAAAGCAAACCACAGAAACAAAACCAAACCACACACCAAGAACCTCCTACAATTCCATTTCCAGTGGAAACAATGCTGTTTTACATGTCCCCAGCCATCAGGTATGGGTAGAGAGAGCCTGTGCTTTCCAGGCAATAACAACTGTTTCTTGAATCAGATTTGAGTTTCCTCTGCCTATAGGCAGCACACTAGTGTTGCTTTACAAGTTGGGGAAGAACTGAGAACAACAATTGAGACCTCTAATACACAATCACACCCATGTAACCAGGATTATAGAGGGTAGGTATTACATAAAGAAACCAAGAAGCAGGAGAGACTTGTGTGCACCCTGGCTTCAGTTGTGCTTAGCAGCACAGTTGGTTCCAGCACAGCTACATTCAAAGGGTCACCAGGCACCATGGTCTGGGATTCTCCCTTGTTCGAGGTTTTTTTTCCCAGCTGCATGGTCTGGGCACTGCAGATGCACCAGAGGCTCAACATCATGAGCACTGAACACCAGCACAGCTCAGCAGCAGTGCCTCCAAAGGGAGTCTGAAAAAGGTTATTGCAGAGTTAAAAATCCTGAGCTCTCACCTGGCACACAGCTAGGAGATGAAACAAGGGGAGCTCCCATAGATGTTTAGCTTCTTTAGGGTGGTTTTTCAGCTCATGAGAGAAAGCTACCACCACACAGGTTTGTGGGCTGTGTGCCTAGCTGCAGGGCTGCAAACCCGAGCATGGCCGGCCTCATACCCACTAGTGCAAGGGAAGCCCCTGGGGCAGGCACGGGAATTAAAAGTGCCATAGACAGCCCTGCTCATGTGCACTGTATGAATGTAGCACAACAGCAGCATAACCAGCAGAGAAACAGCAAAATGGTTGCCCCAGAGCTGCTCCAGAGAGAAAGGGGAGTTGAACTCACTTTTACCCTGCTTAGCAAAGAAAAGAAAATCCAGTTGCAGCATCTCTGCAATAAATAGCTCCACAGTTTGCTTCTCTTTCTTTGCTCTTTTTCCATTCCTTATGGACCTTGGTCCTCTTTTTCTTGCTTTGACTGTCTGGGTTTTCCTGTTAAGTGTAAGCAAGTGCACAACTATCCTGAAACCAATTTCTCCTCTCCCAGAAGAGGAGAATAATATTGAAGTACAGATTTTCCTCCCTCAGTTAATTTCTCCTCTCTACTTTCCACAGATTTCCATTTCCACTAACCCTAATTCTCTTCTGAAAAATCCCTCAAACCAACTAATCCTCTTGCCTCATCTCTCCTCCCATTTTCCCATTCTGCTCATCTCCTGCTTCTGGTTTCTTCCCTTTCATCTGGTTTCTCTCCACAAGCTGGTGTCTCCATACACACAGCTCTCCCTTGCCTCCCAGCCTCTCTTCACTCTATCATTATTTTTTTTATCATGCTAATTAGGCCCTTGGCAAAGATTCTCTGCCTCCCTTCCCATACCCTCCTAACCCCACTGTCCTGGCATTTTCCTCTCCAGGGTTGCCTTTAATACCCTTCTGTGATACAGAGGCCACCTAGCAGTTCTATGTCTGCATGGGCGCTGGCAACCTACCTGAAAACACTCTTGCTCAGAAAGCATACCCAGACCCCCACTATGTGCATGTCTGCCACTGCGTGAAGCTTAGCACCAGCAAGGTGCCACCGTAATTAGTTGCCCCGACTGAGGCCCAGCAATGAAGAGAAGGAGGTCAAATCATTACCAGCAGGTCAGCTCACCACCAGCAGCTCTGCAAGCGCAGCCACACCAGCTGTCTTCCTTCCCCAGCACCCCCAGCTCCACATGCAAACTCCTCCACTGCAGTCCCAAATCGTGACCATCTGGGATCAGACACATGCAGCTGGACTGCACCCGAAGTGCTGGCTGCCAGGAAGTTCTGCCAAGGCACTGCATGGCTCTCCCCACAGAGGGGCAATGGAGCCACATAGAAGCATAGTTACGTCAGAGACGCTCTTCGTGCTACTTGCCCTCCAGGACGTATGTTACAGAAGCAGTAACTTTTAAACAGAATTTTGGTCTGCATCGTGGTGGCAAGTTCCCAAGCCTCCAAATACCTCAGGTTGCTGACAAATTGTATCATTCAGATGCCAAACCCCTCACATCTGAGATGGCTCCATTAACAAGGGAGAAGAGGAGGGCTTGCTACTCCTGAGAAACCCAGTCCATTGCTGAGAGAGGACATGGAAGGAGAGGTCAGAGGGGGTTTGCTTTGTAGTCCTACATTTGTGCAAAGCTAGGCTGGAAGAAAGTTTCCCCTCCCAAAACTGCCTTTGAGCTCTTTGTCCCATGGGTATTTGTCCCAGCACAGGATCCCCAGGCAAAGATTCTGGCAGCTGTCACAAAGCGAAATGCTTGTGAAGAAAACCAGTTCAGCTCAGTACATTTTGTTTCAATGTCTCTGTCATTCTTCTCTTGATCATCACTGTCTGTCTCTACCATCAGAGCAACCAATGTTTCAGTAGCAGGCTAGACCCTGACTGTGCCAAACACAGAAAGATAAACTCTCTGGTACAAGGATAGTCATCTAGACAATTAGTTCACTTCTAAAAATCATTTGGAACAAGGAAAGTAGATTTTTTTTTTAAAACATTGAGACAGCACTTATCTGCCAGTAGTAGGAGTTCTGCAGTTGTGTTGCTTCTATGTGTCATCCACCTGAGGATGCAGGAGGCAAACACAGGCCCATATAGAAAAGCTGTGTTTATGCCAGCACTACCTGTAACACCCAGACTGTTTTCAGGCTGCACATGGAGGGGGTAGCAGGTACTTCTCTTCCAGGGAAGAACTGGAGGTTGAAACGTGTAAACGTATGGTCAACTTCACCAAAGCAACACAAAAAGATGTTCTGCTGAGAATAGCCCTAGCAGACTCACACCTTCAGAAACTCACTGCTGCAAGCATCAGGCTGTGCAGACACTTCAGAGGATTCACCTCAGCTCATCACAGCCCCTCCTCAGAGAGTGAGAAGCCCACATGCGGCCAGTAGGACTGCAGCAGGACTCTGCTGAACAGATATAAGAGCTGGCACAGGGACACTACTGTCCCGCCCCAACCCTGCAGGGCCTTTCCAAGGACAATGATCCACCACAGATGTCTCTACACTCCAGCTTTCCCCCTTGGAGGAATATCCACTTGGGATGTGGTTGACCCCACATGAACCTTCTCCCTTCTCTCCCTGCCAATTGCAAACATGTCACTGAGGGGCACTGCCAGAGCCAGCCTTTGTAAGAAGTCAGGTGGGTTTTACTGCAAAATTGATGAAAATGAGGCAGTTTGCACATAAAACTCTCTCAAAAAACATACTTTGACAGGAATGGAGTTATTGCATTTTTCACATGACCAGATCTAAATGTTTTTATTATAAATTTTAAAAAGTTTCAGTTGATTTCTTTCTCTCTCCCTTCCTTTGGTTTAAAAGCTGTGTTAGCAGATGCCACAATGCAGCAGGAGTGCTGTAAGCTCCCAAACAGTCTCCTCATTAACCTCATGGCACAGGCAGGAGAATTAATATTAGAGGACTCCTTTAAATTGCTCTCCACTTTTCCCTTCACTTCCTGCTCTGCTCCCTAGGATGTAGCCTCCCCTGAATCTGCTGAGCAAACAGAATCCATCTCCTTTTCCACAAATATCCCACTTCCATGTGTGGCATTAATAAACCCTCCAGGCTTAGACTGCTCCCCTTCAGCTGCCTCTGGGTTCACCAATCCAGGCTGAGAACTATCCCAACTTCTCTCCAGGTCAGGGCCTAGCATTCTTTGCTGCTGCAGGGTTTTGCCTGGGCTGGGTTATCCGAGCACATTGGCAGACCCCCACATTCTGTGTCTCCCCACCTAAAACATTGTTTCTTCATTAGCTGCAGCGTGGAACAAGTGTGCCCAACTCCACCATGGCTTTACCCTCACATTTGCCAGATGTGAACACTGGCAAGTTACCTGCAGTGCAAAATTGGTCCTGAGCAGGTATAAGTACAGGGAGACTGAATTACCCTAAGGACTGTGGTTAACTGGATGCTACATGCCAAGGCTGTGCCAGCTGTGGGAAGATGGGTAATCTCCAATGAACCATGCAGCTGGAACAGCCCTGACAAGCACTATCCAATCTTGCACCAAACCAGCTGATAGTTTACTTGTCAATATGTTTTAAGCCCATTTGGACATGCACCAAGGGGCTTATGACAGCAGTGATACAGTCTCCAGGAGCAGTATTCACTGCACCAGCAAACTCGTGGTTCTCCTCCCACCCAGCTCCTGATTTTGAAGTTGGACAAATCTACAACATGGCACAAAGCAGCAGCACATTTTAACTGTGCTTATTGATAAACAGTAAGTAGCAACACCCATGACCAGCTGAAAAGGGGGAATTTTAAGGCAGCAAGTGGCTTTAGATAGGATTAACAGCACATATTCTGGAGATGAGGCACTGGCTCAAGAGGAAGAAAGAAATAGGGACAAGATCAGCAGTGCTTTCCTCTTAACAGCAGTGATTCATCTAAGAAAGTTAAGTAATTCTTTTCTGGAAAACAGAACAAGGTTCGTCCCTGCAATTATTTAAAAAAAAAAAAAAAAAAAGTGTTCATTCAAAAAGAGTTGTTGCTAAATTTTACATCAAGCATCAGCAGTTTCCTTGGCCACTATTCCCAGAAAAAACAGAAAACAAAAGTCCCTTCCATCACTGGCAGACACCTATCAAAGGTGTTGGCTTGTGAAGGTCAAGAAATGCATTTTTAGGGGCTTTGTACACCTTTGTGAGCTTCCACCACAAAAGGAAAAAGGGGATTTAAGCACCATGTTTCCACTATCATCAGTAAAATGTTATATACCTACAAAACTCGATCTAAGATTATAACATAAGACTAAGCTGAAATTTGGTACTTTTGCCTTATTTAGAGAGGTTGCATTTTTAGTGGAGCCTTAATTACTTCTTCCAGCTGTAGGTCTTAAATAAACTTGTCTGTCAAAAGCTCAAAGGTTGGGCTAAAGTGGAAATTTTTGCGTAGACAAATTTGGAGCTGATTAAAGAAAAATAAACCACAGAAGAGGAACAAAATGACATCATGTACTGAATTGGAATTAATCTTGCTTTCTTGCCAGCCTTCTGGAAGGAATCACCAAATCAAACATGCCTGTACCCAAGGTGACAGTCAGGCAGGAACAGGAAAAGAGTTGCTACAATTTTAATGCAGTGAGGACCATCTACCAAAAGTTGAAGAAAACCTAGAGTAACTAAAGTCAAATTTCTCTGATGTAGTTTCTCAGTACAGCTGCATTTGACCATCTCCCATGGTCAGTTTTACTGAATATCAAAGTTAGCAACTTACATCTTTTGTTGGTGTGCCACCTTGCAGCAGGTTCGACACAAATTAGAATGGGTACAGTTTTCAGCATGGTGGGCAACTGTTGTGGTGTGTCACCCCTACCACAAAGAGCCCTTGGCTATAACAGTGGCTACCCCAGGAGTCAGCTTAGGGCAGAGCCAGGGCCATCCATCTCATGAAGTATTTGACCACTCAAGTCATGAAGTGTGGTAGAGTCCTAGGAGCCCTCCCAGAAATGCTCACATCATGTCACAGCCTTCACAAGGGACAGTGGTCAGAGCAGCAGGGACAGCCCACTGCAGGGGCTTTGATGGGACAGCAAGACTGCCAAAGCCAAGAGTCACTGTTGGAGCCTTAGAGTCTACTGCTGCAGTACAATCCCTTGCAGTTTGGTGGAGAGGTGGTACTAAACCCCAAAACAACATTTGGAATAGATAAAGACTTCCTTGGGTCATCTTCCTCCTCACTTTTTTTCCCTGCATTCAAAGGGTGTGCTGCTCGCCACCACACCAGCTGGGACATTTAACATCTGGGACAATGCTTGGCCCTGGAAGAAGAGGACCCTTTGTGCAGGAAGTGGCACAGAAAGGAGGCCCTGCAGTGGAAGCAGGGAAAATCTGCCCACAGGAGGGATCAGCTTGCAGACAAGGAGCTGTGTTTGAGGGTCACTACACTTTATAGCCACACTGCACAGCTTCTCCACAGCCACTTAGAGAGCCTTTGCTGTTGACAAAGCTCAGGGCATTCTTCAATGAAGGTACCTCCACACCCTCGTCTCTGTGCCCAGCCAGCCCTGTGCACCCCAAGTACCCCACAGCTGGGCTGGTCACCTGGCTGGAGCATCCCCCTGCCTCCACCCCTCTCTAGGCCCATTCCTGAAGGTTTTGTTGTGCCTGATCACATGTACCAAAGCACAGATCATCAGGTACCCTCCATGTAGAAGAGAAAAAGAAAAGAAAACAAGTAACACCACAGAATCAGCTTTTACAGCTTTCCAAGCCCCCAGCAGAAGCCACCCTATCACATGCAGTCTCAAGTGGTGTGATGTTGCAACAAACCTTACCCACTCAGACCAGGGAAGAAAGCCAACCTACTCTTTTATATCCAATACATTGAGTTAAATACAATCCCTCAGATCTGGTGAAAAACAAAGTGCCTCCTGCGTTCATCTCCCCCCAGCCCCAGAGCAGCACAAGAGAACAGACAGCTCATGACAGGTGCTGTCATCTCCCACCACACTGGACTATGCTCAAAGACAGAGCAATGATCTTTGACAGCTCCAGGAAAGAGGAAGATGTGTGCAGAGGAGGCTCCCCTACTTGCAGCAGGAACATGTACTTTTGCATGTCATCTGTCTCCCTACCCATGCACTTTTTTTGCCATTTCAGAAGCATTCAGTGTTCCTTTGGGCTTCCCTCCCAGCCCTTTCAGCGACACTCATTGACTGTCAAGTTCTTTCCTGCCCCTGCACCGACCATCAAGCCTCACACTGTGTATGTTAGCAGCGACACAAGAGTTGCTTTCACCCCAGCGCTGGGGTCCCACCGAGCCATGTGCCGAGCTCCTTCGCTCAGCCCCACACCGGGCCCGGGCCTATGGCCGCCCACCTCCTTCTGGTCCCCACGGGAGCGCCGTGGCGACCGCTCGGCGGCGGCTTCCTTCCCCGCACCGGATCGCATTGCCCTCTAGTGGAGCTGAGCCAGAAGCCAGCGGCCACAGTGACCGGGGAAGCTGAGAGGCGCAGCACCTCCCAGCCAGGATCTTCTTATGCATCAGGAGCTGGTGTCTGAAGTCAACGAGATCCAAAGGCAGCAACCACAGTGCACCCTTGAAACTGCAGGTCCCCTGAAAAGCAAAGCAGCCTTTACAGAGCCGATAAGCAGAGTTTACAGTCGTCCCTCAAAACAGCGTTGGAACCTTTTAACACCCCATCTAGTTCCCCTTTGCAGTCAGGGACAATCTGTGTTATCCACCAGCTGCTTCATTTTGTACAAACAAGCAAGAAGAAATCAACTCCTTCCCAAGGGGCTGATTTTCTTTGGCAATCCAGCTCCAAATCCAGTCCAGGACCTGGTATGTTCATTGCAGTAACTTTGAGGGCACTGCCAATTGGGCCAACATCAAGACAACTCTTCCACTGCACCACCATAAGCCAAATTTTCCCTGAATTTTGGTGCACAAAAGACAGGGGGGTTGAGCTTTCATGCCAGTTGCTCACCTAGAACAGTTAAAAGAAACATGGCTGGTTTTGCCAGCACAGACCCTGTCCTCCTTTGCAGGTTTCTCATACTGCAGGATGCCACCAGGCACACCAGGAGCTCAGGACCACACTGGGTCAGGGCATTGTCCTACTTAGCCTCAGAGAGATGGCCCCAAGCAGTGTACTTGGGACCTTTTGCAGGTATACCCCTGGGTGTCTTTCAACAACTTCTGTTTTAAAGTTTCTCTTGCTTTGTGGTTTGGGGGGCTGGATGGCTGCCAACTCATGACTGCACTGCAGAGTCATCCAGTGTGAAAATTTGCTGAAAGGAAGCTCATCTGGGCTCAAACGCTGACTGGGGCCTCCCAGGGCTGGCTGGCGTTGCCCTCAGGCACTTAACATCCATGCAAGAACATCCCCTGTGCTCCTCCTGGAGCTGGGAGGCAGGGACCTACAGAGGGCAGCAGAAGTCTTTCTCTTCTCTTACCCCACCTCAACCAGGAAGGCTCACACTCCCAGTTAGCTAACACTTCTCCATGCAGGAGTTTGTGTGGCCCTGTGCCACCAACTTGGTCAGGATTTGACATATGCTGTGAAAAGCTACTTCTGGGGTTTGTTTTCTCCTCTGCCAATTGCAACCATGGCTCAGGTGTGGAGGCACTGCAGGAGCACCTCCTGCCACCAGAAGTTCACCCAGCTCTTGTGGAACATGCCCAGAGCAGCACTAAAACCATCCAAGATGGGGCAGAAAAGGAAAGAAAAAGGAGATACAGGAGGTTCTCCTTCCTCCAAACCTGAGCCCACGAATAACATCCTGGCTGTGTCTGCTGAGTGAAGAGCTGTGGAGTCAAACAGTGCTCTTTTTTAGCCCTGATTATTTCTGCTCATGTTGCTCTGCCAACAGTCAGCACTTCCATAATTTCTCCTGAGTACCTGCGCACACTCACCTGGTTCACAAGGCTAAAGGAGCTTTTCTCAGGCAACACATAGGTGCAGAAATATATTATAAGCCATCTGTAGTATGTCTTACTGAGCTAATCCATATTTGTTTTTGAAAGTGGAGCAGACATCATGCAGGCCACTGGGCTGAAGTTCTCACACCTTGCTGAGCACTGTCTTCTGCCAGGCAGCAAAATGCAGCTGATACTGCAGCCTTTGGGGAGGGTGTACTACCAGACTCTACAACACATATCACATGCCCCTCAGACACAAGCCCACTAGGCAAATTCTAATCTTTCCCACTCTTTTTCCAATTTTACTCCTATCCAGTTCTCACGCATCCACCCTAGTCCTCCCAGTCATCAGCCAACAAACACCCACCAGGCAATGAATGGCTTATTTCAGCATCTCCCCTTTTCTGACAGCTTTCTTGCTGTTTTGGAAAATGAATGCCAATCCTTTGGCTAGCCCAGGACAACTTTGCCTTTTTTGGGAATAGCATCACACCCCATTGTCAAGAACTGAAGAAGCAGAAGCGTTTGACTCTCTGGCACCTCATTAACTATTGTTCCTTGACAGGCGCCATACTCCTCTGAGGACAGCCACACATATGACAAGTCCATCACTTAAACGCATCATGTGCTGAGTGAGGGAGGAGGCAGCGACCCTTCTCCTCCTTCAGGAAAGTCCATCCATGGGAGGAACAGCACCAACCTCTCCCCAGCAGCAGCCCTTCTGCACCTCCAGCCCACTCTCCTTGATTCCCTCACCCACTCTGGCTCAAAGCTGCTGTGTTCTGCATGTTCCTCTACTGCCCAGGGCAGACCACGTTGAAAAATTAGTATATTTCCCAACATATGCTAATAATAAGGAATAAATAAATCTGCTCAGCCATTCTGCTAGTAGCAAATGGTGACAGCATTTACCTTCAAATATCCTTATGCATCCCATGAGATTTTTAAGAAGCCCAAACAGATAGATAAGGAATTCAGGAAGTGTATGCAATTTGGAACGCTGAATCTAAATTTGGAATGCCAACAGTTGCTTTTGTGTTAGCCCTTAGCCATCATCTTTCCCAGAAGTAGCTGCCTGTGTTTCCAAGGCGTTTGTCAACGTCTCTGTCTCTCACTTCCACTGGCTTTTGTAAAAGGTCTTCAAATAAAAGGAAAATGCTATAGGAAAGGTAAAATGTTCCTTTTGATACAGGCTGTAGAGGGTATAATCATCTTTAACCAGCCTCACAGATCGAGAGGAAAAGTGGGTTTAATTACAAATTCAATGAAAGTAATCCATGTTCACCGAAAATGTTTCAAACAGATTTTTCATTAGTACCAATGACAAATTCTATACGCCTTCAACCAGCACCAAGTTGGGTCTTCTAAACCATTGACAGAGCCTTATTTAATCTGATCATTAGTTCCAAAATTAGTTCCTTGGGAATACCATCTCCTTGGAGAATCAGACAAGTTGAGAAAATTTCCCTCCAGGGAATCACTGGTTTAATATTCAGATTCAATTCTCTTCTAAATTTCCAGTCTGTCTCTCTGGTACAGTTTGGATTTGTAGTTGAAGATATTTAGTAGAATATACTTTATCTTCAAGCTGAAATTTATACTTCATCTGAGAAGTTGAAGGCTAAGCTGATAGAAGTAGAAACCTTGTTTTTTCTTTCCTGCTCTGAGCCTATTTCCCCTTGTCTGGGACGTGCACCATGCAGCACCGTTACACGTAAGGCAAGTTTTGCAATGCAGAGATGCTTTGTAGCACCGCTCCTCACGTGAGCACAGCTGCTGGAATGAAAAGGTCTGTGCCCCAGAGCCCAGCTTTGCACATGCCCTCATGTACAGCCTGTTTCCCAGCTAGGATGAAGCAACTTGGTGGTCACCATCCAGCTCAAAGGGCAGAAACTCACGTCAGAGGAGACCCTGATACAACCAGCACCAGGAGTGACAGATGGCAGGAACAGAACAAAATGCCTTTGTACACACAAAAGCAGGAGCGAGGTGTACAACACCAGCAGCTGAGGGAGGAGGGGAAACTTCACCCACTGGTGCCAGGGCACTTCCTGGTGCCCCCGTGAGAGGGAGAATTCCAGTCCCTAGGGCTCTTAATCAGGCATTTAAAATAATAAATCTTATTACACTAAGCATATTACAGTTAAGCCTTCAGCTGTTAATGTTCAATCTCTGTTAGAAGGGCTGGACCCAGACACAAATCAGCCTAAAAGGGACACATTCAAACCAGCAAGATGATACTTCTGAGAGAAATAATTATTTTGGCCACAAAGACACAGAACCAGTGCAGCAACTGTTGCATCACCAGCAAAGTGGAAGCACTGACTATTGATCATGGCTGACTGCAGATGTGCCTTCCTCCAGCCTCACATTGCTAACTTCCTCCCCCAGGACCCATCTGCTCCTTGGGTCCCAGCTTTGAACAATTTAGATGGGCAAATTTTCCCATATCAGGGAGCAACCCACACTGAACTCACCATTGTTGAGGTGTGCAAAGCTCTCCAAGCCTTGAACATCATACAGGCTCCTTTTCTCCATCCTTCAAAACACACAAAAGCTTCATAGCCCCTAGCCCAGCTCCTACATCCTCCAGAGAGGCAGAAGCCTGCCTTCATCTTCCAAGACAGAGGAAGCCTCACTACAGGCACTGCTCAGCCCCAAGCAGAAGGCTTAACAAAACAAATTTCCCTCCCAAATCCCAGGACCACCGCACTGCTACTGAATGCACCAGCAAAGAGCAGCACCCCAAGGCAGCACTTCCTCTCCAAAATTCCAAAACTAGTCTCCATGTAGGTGCCCTCTATAACCAGCATGAGTAGCTAATGGCAATCACCTAAAAGCAAATCTGTAGAAGCTGTAGGTTATTGAGGGCTTTTTTACATCTAAATGAAAGCTTTAATCACCCACCTGGTGAGGGATTTAGCAGTCCAGGTGGTTTCTATGGGTATCTAGGTATTGATGGTGTAAAAGGGATTGGAGACAAGTGAGCTGCAGCAGTTCTGGGTCTGGATCTGCATCCACCCAGTATCCTGTGAAACCAGGCAGAAATCATACTGAACTGCACTTACATGGCCTGTTTTCATTTGAGTTACGAGTGGTTTTTTTCAGGAGGTTTTAATACTTGTCATCTACCTCTGTACTATTTGTTTAAAAGACATCTTATCATGGATATCCTGGTTTTGACATTATCAGCTCTGATTCCAGAAGTTAAAGATAATAGAGGTTCAAATTATCTAATGTAAAAATCAGCAGCAATCTTAAAAACAATGCATTTGAGAGTGTCTTTTAGTTTCTTCTCTTTCCCAGATCTTTCTAGGCCAAATTATAAGATAGAAGTTGAGATCTGGGATAGAATTTGAAGTAAAATAAAAGCTAAGATTTAACTGAAAACAGGGTGTCTGCTGACTCATTCAGTTTGTGATGGACTCTGTCATTATTGTTACTGACTTGTTTCCTTCTTTGTTCATATTTCTGATTCCCAAGGGAGAGAGAAGACAGCATGCATGGAGGGCTCCTTGGAAGCTGTTAGTCATCAGCATGCTTAGGTCTGCAACTGAAAGCTGTAGAAACACTGCTAACTTAAAGCATGGGCTTAATGTAACACACAGTTGGCTCTTTGAGCTGCTGGTGGGGAGGAAACAACCAGATAAAATGAGATCTGTGTCTCAGAAAAAGAAACAAACAACAACAATAGATCTGGCTGTTCAGACTGCACATGGGATGCCTCCATCCCACCTGTCCTAAGGCATGGGCTGGGAAGCCCTCATTTGCTACCAATGCTCTCTGGCACCCAGCTGACCAGAACCAGTAGGATTTCTCCACTGACAAAGGATTCCCAAAAAAGTTCTTCCAATGCACATGTGCCTTTCTCCCACCTTGGGGAAAGGATGCCTCCTGGACCATGTCAGACAGAGGATGGACATGGCCCCTGACCCTACTTCCTTCCCTGAGGAGCAGTCTTCCTCCAGCTCTGCTAGAGGCAGAGGAAGCAGGGCACAAACTACCTGCCGTGGGACCTTTCCTAGCCATCTATTCTCAGGCATTTTGGGGCAGCAACATTAACAAAAGCAGCTGAAGGTCCATTGAGTCATGAGTCATGCATCCTGTTACAGCCTTTGCTCCCTTTGTACCAGTAGACTCCAAATCAGAGCCACCCAGTTCAGCACAGTGCACATTCTGCCCTGAAACATGCACTGATTCCTTGATAGAGTTTCTTGCCTCCTAAAAGCAGAGCCCAGACGTGCAGTAATCTCACTGCTAGTTTGTTTCACAAAGCTTTGGTCCTGCTGGGGAAACCCCGGGCCTGAATAGGAAGCCTGACGTTCAACAGCCTGGGGCTGAGGTACACCTTCTGATTTCTGAGATACTCCCTGAAAAAGTACTCATGGTTTGTTACTGTGACCTGCTCTCAGCAGCCTGCACAAAACTATTTTATTGAAAGTCCTCATCTATTCAAGACAAACTAGGAAACCAAGTGGGATGAAATATAACTACTTTGACATATGTGATACTGCTGTCTCATCCCATTTGGAAAGGATAAACTAAACCCAACTGTGAGAAAAATCTTGATTTCATTTTTGATTTAGCATTTTGAAGATTAACATGGGATTACACTACACAAACATGTTGTTGCCAAATCAGTTGACTTTAGGTTCTCTCTGGCTCCATAAGCAGTTGGATCATTATGGCCACATTTTGCTATCCACCCTAGTAGAGTTTTGGCTGACTCCAAGTGTGGCCAGGTGCCTGCAACTCTTTGCAACAGGAAAGCATAGTTTCACCCTCCTATTTCTGCATCTTTAGGGCCAAAACTGCTCCCCACTGCTGCTCTTTGTCCAAAAATAATTCTCATGTGAGTGACTAGAATACATACTCCTTAACTTGTGGTTTGTGTTACCCTAGCCCAAATGTGGGACTTTACATCATTAAAACTTTCAGAAGCGGCTGGGGAGTGCCCATAATTGCCATTTGCTTCTGGAATGTGGCCTCTGCAGGGCATAGCTGTGTCCTGCATTGGTCCCAAGGCTGGCTGTCCTGCCTAAGCATGTGGAGACTGAGTCAAAGCTCTGAGGAACCTGTTTTGAAGCCAATTGCCCTCATTGATCTCAGGAAGAGCTGTAACAGGTACTGGCTCAGGGTGATATCCAAAGCTGGCAAATCCATGCTGAGCTGGCAAGGAGGCAGCCGCTTGCCCTGGCTGATTTTTTCATTCCCAGAGGGTGGAGAAGTAGACGCAGGCATAGGAACATGGTACTGCCAGCTGTAGTGGGACTGGGGCAGCTCTCATCTCAGCAGCTCTAATTTGTTACCTGCATGTATCTTGCTAATAGACATTACACTGTATTTGGTCTTACACATGTGCATGCACATTCCCATCAGTTGGTTGCTGATGTCCCTCCTATGCTGCCACTGGGCTGACCACTTTTATTTAGTCACTGAACAGCTAAAAGACATTACAAAGCGACCTTTGGGGGAAATGTCAGTCTCCAGTCTAGGAGATCCATACCAACACACTCCTGTACCCCAAAACCAGCAGTTCAGGTAGTCCAGAGCCCAAAGAAACTTTTGGGGTCAGAGATAGGACTACATGACAAAGCCTAAATCCAAAATTACACAAGAAACTGGCAGCAACCAGATCAAATCCAACGTCTGCACTGGGCATCTCAGCAGACCTATGTACAGCATGACAAAATGTCAGCTCTAAAAGTACTGAATGTGGAGCAAGTTTAAATCCAGGGACAAAACACTTACACTAGAATCAGCAAGTATTTAGACTGTGTGTTCATGGGTGTTCATTTGTATGCACTCATTAACTGCTTGCATTTTTAACAAAGTTGAAATCTAAGTTAGATCACCAAGAAAATTAATAGCTCCTATTAGTCACATTTTTCGTAGGCAAAATCACAGCTCAGGCTGGCACCACGATCTGCTTTTGTTCAGCTCTTTTCCCACAAACGGCATTTTGGGGCACAAACGATTTAGTTTAGTGAAGCTGCAGAGAGTCAGCCCATGCCAGGGGCAAATTCCAGGCCTGGCCTAAATGGGTGTAATTCACATTCAAATCAGTTGAATTTATGCCAGACTGCTCCAGGACTGGCTCAGCTCCCGCAGCTTTTCTCCTGAGCTTTGTTCCCAACCGGTCACTGTAATGAGCGCACAAACCCAGGATTTTGGTGTAGATGTGAAGTGAGGACGGCCCTGGCCATGCCAACAATCACGAAGTTTTTATGTTGTACAGGATTGAAATCAGTCACCATTTACAGACTCCCAGCCTGATGAGGCTTGTGATGATCAAGAGCATTTGAGGATACGTATTTATGTTCCTAGAAATGAAAATGTAGGGAGTTATTAATAGACAAATCTAAAAGCATCCCTGAGGCTGTGTGAGGTCTCATCATCTGGCAACACTTTGTTATATCCACTTGACGGAAACGTAGTTGTGTAGGTTGTCATCGTGCACCCACTGTCAGCGCAGCAGCAAGAGTTCAGCCCTGCTTTGGGGCCGACTCAATCTCTACTAAAGGGGAAGCAAAACTTTAACCCCCTCCAGGGCAGGCTTGGATTTTAGGCTTATCAGCTCAGCTGTTTCCACCTTCCCTTGGGAGAAAGGATTCCTCTTCCTCTCTTCCCAGGCAGACTGAGGCAAAGCCTATACCCACTCTCTGCTTTGATAGCAAAGGTACACTTGAGAGCTGGAGGGAACCAGTTAAGGATGCTCCTGTCCTGTGGAGGGCAATGACAAAGCAGGATCCAGGACTTCACCTGAGTCTTCTTACCTTTAAATAGGACTTGTTTAGTGCTGGGGAATAACTGGATCATTCTCAGTCTCATGACAAGGTGTACCTTGTCAGCACGTGAACTGAGAGGCTGAGAAGCACTGCTCACCATCCAAATCCAGTAGAGGCAGAGGACTTGATCACACAGGCCAGGTTTTCAACACACTGCATCACTCTTCAGCACAAGGAACAGAAATGCAATGTACTTGTCCACTTGTTCTTATGCCCATCCCTCTATTCTGCCTTGTGTTGAGTTTCCCTCAAAACTGCAGGCACAAACAACTTTGCTATCCAGCTCCAAGATAGTTGTTATATAAACAGATGAGGCAGTATAAATGGACACTGCCTTTTTCCAATAAACTCTCTCAGGTCTCTGCTGCTGCTCTGTAAAACAGGTGGAGGTGTTGGCAAAGAGCAGGCTGGGGTACACCCTGCTAAAGATGTGGTGTAGCCAGCTGATTCCTGGTTTGCTCGCTCAGTTCCTGGGCTGCTGAGCATGTACAAAGAAAATATTCTTGTAATTTAAAACCAAACACATTAAATATATGTGAGGACAATGTATCCTTTTATTTTTCTTAGATACCTTTATATTTTCTAATCAAACTTTTTCTGAACATATTAAAACAGAAGTATCTCACATCTGCTCTGTTCTTGTCCCTTAGTACCTTCATCTGACACCTTGTTGTAAAGCTCTGTTTCTAGGTCATTCTACTGCTGTTTCAAACAGCTTAAAATTAGTTACAGATTTATAAATTATCACATATTTATGTAAAGGAAGGGAATTTTAAAAAAAATACATATTTAATAAGACCCTCAGAATATGAACTGGCTATGTTTTGGGATTTTGTTCACTTTTACAGTGTTTCTACATGTTTATTTTATGGGCTCTGGAAAGCAGAGGCTAAAAGTGAAAGCTTGTAACAGCTGATAAAAGAAGAAACATAGTTTTTGTGGCAGTTTGAATAGCCACATTAAAGAAAGAAAAAAAAAACAAACACAAAAACAACCAAAAAAAGGGAAGCAAAGAAAGCAAACAAAAAAAAAATCAGCAATGCTTTTCATTCACAGAATCACATTACAGGTTAAGACTAGTGCCTTAATTGTAAGCTGTAAATAAAATTTTTGAGAGAGTTCAAGGGTACATCTCAAAAGGGGCTGAACAGAACATAAGAGATATATTTATCCCATTTCATTGGGTTGTTATTTTTCTATATAGTTGGGAGTTCAGGGTGTTCTTTCTCGCTCTCTCGCTTGCTTGCTTTTCCCACTGTCTCTCCCTCTGGCCTTGCCTGATCTCCACTGATCATTGTTTAGGCTATGGTAAGAAGGAAGAGATAATATTGTGCTAGCTGGTCCAGGGGGGTTCCTGGCTTTGTCCAGGGTGGGGGTTAGCTGGGATATTGCCTAGTATATATGTATTTGTGTATATTTGTATTTTATATTTATATTTAGCCTACTTTTGTAAACTAGAATTTCATTTTACTTCCAAATTCTGAGTAGCGTGGTAATCTACCTTTGGGGAGTAAATCCCCAAGTCTAAGTGGTGTAAACCTACCACAAATCACAGAATTGTTTTGGCTTGGAAAAGAGCTCTAAGATCAGTGAGTTCCACTGTAGAACTAACAGGACCATGGATGTTAGACCATATACCAAGATGGCTTCACATCTCAGACAACACTTTTGGCCAAAGGTAGACATAACATCACACATATAGCCTGAGTATTTGCTCGTCTTGAGCTCAGTATTATTTTTCTCAATGCTAGACTCAGACAGGGACACCTCTATTTTTTTTTTCCTCCCAACTGACTTACCAATGCAGCCCAACACTTCACTGATGTGACAGCATCTACTTTAAGTGAAGGGCTATGGCTACCCCCACCTTAGAGACAAAGGAGAGGATGCATACAGCCATTAATTGCAGAGGCCCAAGTGGAAAACTCAAAGACCTAAGTCACTGGGGTGCATGGCACTGTGACTCACTCTATATGTTTAAACATTGCTCCTACTAACACCCACCAAAGCTGCAGGCATCTGGCACTTCTGTAAAGCAGATTTTTAGGTCTTCAGCAGACACTGAGTGCAAAGAAAGAACATTTATGGGCCACCCATGGTCAAACATTGCAAAGGTCCAAAGAGATTTGCACAAGCCTGCACAAACCAGGATGGAATAAGTATGCAGTGAGCCAAAATATCAGACTTACTTTCTGGTTGATTACACATCTGACATGCACCATGTCTGGCTCCTGGTTTTACAGCAAAAGTCTTGAAATGGGAGGAAACAGCTGGTGAATAACTCATTGTGTCCCCTCCTGGTTGTACTGCAGCTTCTCTGCTTGTTTGCAGGCAGGGTTATCTGTACCACCATGAGCCATTCCCTCAAAGCTGCTGTAAACAAAGGCTTCCTTTCTGCAGCTGTTTACCCAAAGGACATAGAGAGGGATGCTGGAGGAGGTGGGGAAATAGCAGTGGTCAGAGATCCCACCCAGCAAAGTCCCTCCTCAGGGAGTGGAGGTACCTCCAGGGCAAGAAGGGCTTAGTACTCCTAGCCACATCCCAGGCTTATCTGCCACCTGCGTTGCCCCAACACTAGGTCTTCTCCCAACTTATAAAGACCCATCTTCCTGGATCAGACAGACTACTTCTGAACTTGGTAATGAAATTGAAGCTGTGAAAATTGAAGAATTATGAGAACTAAAGAGTTAACCAAGTGAGTGAGTACAGTGGGGGAAGAAGACTCCAGGAACATTTTGAAGGGTAAAGAACCATGTTGGGCACCACAGAATGTAATGAAGAAAGAGGCAGACTCCTGGTGGGAGCTGGGGCTATGATAAAAAGTTGAGCCACTTTGTGATGTCATACTGCCCAGTTACCACCTGCATCCACTATTTGAAGTTTGGTAGCACAGAACAGCCCTGAAAGATTTGGCAAGAGGAGCACAAGACTCAGGATATGCATTTTAGAGAACTGTTCCAAGCAGGGATGAGCCATTCACCAGAAGAAGGCTGCTGGCTGGGGTAACATCACTGCTCATGTTGTGCTGACAAACCCAGTCACAATCTCACCTCCAGCTCATCCCGAACTGGTAGGAAGTTGTCATACTTACTGCACCTCCCAGCCCATAGCTCACATATCTATTACTCAGTGACACCCCAGTAGAATTTTTTGTGATCCCTTGCATTCTTTAGATGTTGCCAGGGTCTAACTTGGGGAATGTTTCTCCAATATATTTTTAGATGCAATAAAAAAAAAACAAACCAACGACAACCTCTTTTATCAGCTGTCTGCCCCAGTTAGTGTGCAGCACAGATGGAGACCGAGGAGAGGATTTGCAAGTTGTTTTTACAGTATCACAGTAAAAATTCCTCTGACATCCAGGAAGTTTCCTGCAGGAGTGAGTCAGGCACAGCCATGACATCACACAGAGGGTCATAGCCTCCATCTCCAAGCGTGGCTGCTGGGGGCTGAGGGTGAGGAGAGGTGGGCACACAGCCTCACAGTGCTCCATCCAGCCTGAGCCTGTCCTCCTCACAAAGGTTGGGGGAACATCCCATTTCCAGGCCCATCACCACTGGCCAGTGCTGCCCTTTGCAAGCTGCACAGGACAATATTGATTGAATCCTAACAGACCTTATCCTAATTCACCAAAGAGCATTTTAGACCATACATGGACACTTAATCGAGTGGGAGAGACAGCAGTGAACACGACACAATTATAGGAAAGAAAAACTAAGTCTTTTACCCTGCATTTGGCGCTCTCCCAACACACAGAGTTAATTGTTAGGAGTGTATATTAGAAGGCAATGAAGGAGAAGATTGAAAACCCTGATTATGCCAAGCTCCTGAGAATGCTGCATTTATTGAATTTCACATGAGAAAACACAGGCAGTGCCATGCTAAGGGCTGTAGCAGTAGCCAGCTGAGAGCTCAGGGTGTTTGTATGTGCGTGTTAGAGTGGGACAGTGTCCCAACTATCTTATGAGCTCTTGCCAACTGCTGGACAAGCTCCACTGCAGCCCTAAGATAAGGCAGATCAATATACTGGGATAGTCACTCCTAAAGCATGGACAGACCTTGGTGTAGGTGATGAACAAGGTGAGCAGACTTTGCTATCAGTGAGGCACAAGGGCAGTACATTCTTCAGGAGCTCAATTTTCCTTTCCAAAAGGACCTAACTGAGTAAAGCTGGAAAGGACATTTCAGCTGCAACCTCTGTGCAATACATGCAGCTGCATTTGCTAAATTTGTCAAGTCTGCAGCAACAGCAAGCCCAAACTACTTTGGGAAGTGCTGGCACAAGTGTCCATGAGAGAACGAGAGCCATGGGGAGGCTGGATCATCATGTGAAGGTCCCTCAATCCTGGGTGCACCTGGAGGAGGGACTACTACAATAACAGAGAATCAACAAAAATACTTCCCCAAAACCCCCCCACTGCCTCCAACAGTTTCTTATCTGTGTCCTTGGGCTGCAGTGTAGCCTTAACATCTTTCAGCATGTTTCCTCATTAATTTTTTCACCTGTCCTTTGAACCATATAAACTTTTAACTCCTTTTTTGTTCATGCCTTGTCATGAGTGAGGGGCAAAAATTGTCTGGAGCTGTCCTGTGGATTTAGCTGTTTTATCATGATCCTTGGCCTAACACATGTCCCTGGAAATCTTTGTTGGGTCCCACAAAGAAGAAAAGCACCAATAATTGGTGATTCCTTTGTGCCATTAACAACCTCATCTGTTTGCTGAAGTCATAGAATCATAAAATTGTTTACATTGGAAGAAACTCTTGAAGATCATCATGACCAGCTGCTATCCTAGCACTGCCCACCACTAAACCACGTTCCTAGGGACCACATCTACATGTCTTTTCAATACCTCCAGGAATGGTGACTCCACTACTTACCCAAGCAGCCTGTTCCAATGCTTGACAGCACTTTCAGTGAATATACTTTTCCCAATATCCAATTTAAATCTCCCTTGGCCAACTCAAAGCCATTTCCTCTCATTCTGTCACTTGACGCTATGGAGAAGAGACAAACCCCAGCTCTCTACAACCTCCTTTCAGGTAGTTGTATAGAGGCCATCCCTCAGTCTCCTTTTCTCCAGATTAAACAACCCCAGTTCCCTCAACTGCTCCTTGTAAGATTTGTTCTCTAGTCCCTTCACCAGCTTCAATTGCCCTTCCTTGGACATGCTTTAAGACCTCAATCTCTTTCTTGTACTGAGGGGCCCAAACCAGAACTCAGTATTCAAGGTGTGGCCTCACCATTGAGAAGTACAGGTGGACAATCACTTCACCACTCCTGCTGGACACAGTACTCCTGATATAAGCCAGTAGACCTGGCTCTGGATTTTAGTTGAGCAAGCTGTTTTGTTTGTTTGTGTTTGGGTTGGTTTGGTTTTTTTTGTCGTTGTTGTTGTTTAGGTTTTTTAAACATGAAAATCCAAAGGGATGAATGAGCTCCAGCTCGTGTTGCACCTGCAGTAGCTTTAGCTGTACTGCAGGGGGTAACCTTTGGCTGCTGATGCACTCGTGGCTCGGCAGCTTGAAACGGGAACCACCGCACAGCTTCGGCCAGAAGCAAACTTCCGTGGCGAGAGCACCGCTCGTTGCTACCACAGTCCCAATTTAGTTACGGCAAGCTTCTGGTTTTCCTAGTTTTAAAGAGCTCAGATAAGAGAGGCTTAGAAATAATTTATTAAAAAAAAAAAAAAAAAAGCAAACGAAAAAACCCAAAACCAACCAAACAAAACAAAATAACCACCAAATAAAACAAACAAACAAACAACATAAAGACCCCAACCTCACAGAAATAATCTGGTGTTTGGGGCAAGGTAACTACAATGATAACTTTGCTTCTCTCAGACTGCATGGGTTTTGTGCTTGACCAACATCTCTGGAAATACCCATATTGAACCCCTGAATTACACACACACATACACACACAGAGCCAGGCCATCACTGCAAGGGAGGAAGTCCAGACGATAATGTTATTTTCTAGCTCCTAACAAAGTGCAGTAAATCAGAGGGAGCCTAAAAGACTTACATAAGAGAGTGTCACTCTTCACACTGGCAGTCAGTGAGGCATCCCAGATCGAAGTACCTAGCACACACTGAGCTTTGAAGTGAACCCAGGCATCTTCAATGGGAGTTAAGGTAAATACTGAGCCAGATTTGGGGCTGCTGCTCTGGGTGGCCATTGAAGGCCACACGTACCTCGGGGTTGGCCCAAGGGTGCTGCACACATCTCCCAGGATGGGGAACTGAGGGAGGACAGCACAACACCGAGTACTGTTAGAGATCTCAGGGTGAAACTCCATTGAGGGGGGAAAAAAAAAATTAAAAAATCGAGTTTCTCTCCCGCAGCCAAAGTCAGTTTAGTTTTGGCTTTGATTTATCAGGGTCTGGCCCAGTCAGCGTCCAGCAGCAGCCACTAACCAGGCCACGTTTACAAGGCTGACAGCAGACAGGAGTTCTGCCGCTGTGCCAGGGCAGGACCTGTGGGCAGAGTGGGGCAGCCACGAGACCTGCTGAGAGGTAAAATCCAGCCTCACAACTCTCAGCTCTACCTGCCTCGTGCTTGCAGCCTCTGCTGCTTGTGATACAGCATTTAGGGTTCTTTTTTGCTTTAATGAGTCAAGAATAAACCTCTCAACTAAAACGTCCTATATACTGTTAAAAATTTTAACACTCTCACTTTTTATAATACTTAGCCCTCTCTGTGGGATTCTTTCTTTTGGAGAAGTAGATTCCTCCTTTAAGCCCTACAAGTATTTTCTACCCACAAGCTCTTCCAGGAAGAGGCTGGCTGATCACTTGCAAGAGTGTTGTCCCCTGAGGTGTTTCCATCACTGCTCGGTAATGCTCCAGGAGACCTGGCAATAACTCACCCCCAAGCTGTGCATGGCCTCAGTTACAGTGGATTGTCAAGAAACGTGTCAGTGTGGAACCACATGCCAGGTGTCTGATGCATTGCCTGGGGCTAGCTAACCCATGGAAAAGTGTAAACCCACTCCTATAGTCACACAAGTGGAAACGAAGGTTAGAAAAGTGCCAAAGCCAGACAGCAGCTAAATGTGGATGAATAGATTCCTCCTTTGGCAAGGACTGATTTGAATTGTTTATTTGTTTTTCTTTAGTTTGTAGCAACAACCATGCCTCAGATCCTTATTGCCTTATCAATGTGAATGTCCTCAAAGAAACCCAAAAATACCTCCACAAATAAGGAATAAGAGAAAAGTTTCAAGACAGCAAGGGCTCATCAATGGAAAAGCAATGAGACAGACCCAGGCCTCGCTGCAAAAGAAAGGGGGAAAATACATAAAAAATAAAGAAAAAAAAATGTTTTTTAAATTGTAAAAACAAAAAAAAAAAATTAAATCCCAGAACAAAGCCACTCATCTACCACACATTCAGAATGGAAGTGAAACTGAAGATTAAAAGACTGATCTGCACAAGAAGCACGTTTGCCTGTTCTCTGCACAAGCAGAGGGTAGTTTCGATTCCTCAGAGGCTAAGCTCCTGTACAATAAAACTTGATGATGTATGAGCTACTTTCAGACCAATAGAGCTTTGTCCTCTTGATGGCTCAGCTTTCCCAGTATCTTTAAAATGTTTGTTTATAGGTGGGAAATGACAAACAAGCCTGTGCAGAAATGAAAGCAGCTGAGGGAGGTTACCCATGGTGTCAAGCAGACAGGGCTGGGGAAGCCCTGTGAGAGCAGGGGCTGGAAGGCAGCAGAGCAGAAGGGAATGGATGCAGCTCCATTCTCACCACTGCAGGTAACCTGAGGAGTTTAGTTCTTGGCATCTGGTTCAGCCCACCAGAGCCCCGAGACCAAGACTGAATGTCGTAACCCACTGCTCTGAACTCTCCTCACCTTTGCCCAAACCACCACCCTCTCACACTCCTGCCAAAAAAAATCCAGCCCTCAGACACACTAAGTCTTTGAGAGTACAAACCAAGCATCAGAGAACCAGTCACATATTCCCCAGATGACAAAAAGCTGGAAACAGCAGCACCAAAAAATCTTGTCTTGCCTTTAGATCTCCCCAGGCAGCTTAATGATGGTGCCAAAATAGCTGCCATCCTCATCTGGCTCCCAGGCACCACCACAGTGGGCTACCAGCTGCACAGATCTTGGGCCAAGGTAGCACATGCTTTCCACAAAGTCCCAGTCCCCTCAGAGGGAGCACCCAGCTTACCCCCAGTGCCTGCTGTGCTATAGCCACTGCAGCTTGACAGAGACTGAGAACCTAGAAGCTCATCTCTGATGGAGGACCCACACAGCACAACCTTATCTTATTCACCAAGAACAGGCCAAACACTGGTAGCAACAGATCAGCACCCTTGGGGAGCCCACAGATGCCAGCAGCAACTTAGGAAAAACTGCTTTTATTCTGTATAAGCAAGCAAAGACCTTGAACTCTTATCACACACTTATCACTAAGAAAACAGAGAAGGGTGCTTGAACCTTGGCCAAAATATTTTCCTTTCTGCTTCACAGAACACATGAATTGCAAAAGCAGCCTGTCTCCAGGAGTACTTGTGACTTACAGACAGCAGCAAGACTTCCAGGGTAAAGTGATATGAAATCTTATGTTTTGGGTAGTCTAAAACAAACCAACAATGCTGACAACACTTTTAAAACAATCAAACAACCCCCCCCAAACAATTACCTCTCCCAAATGCAAGCACTACTCCAGGACCTACACCTCTGTCCCACATTACACTGGTGTTTTAGCCCAGACCCACCTTCCTCAGTAGTTTAAGCTGAAACACCTGGCTGCAAATTGGGACACAGGCAGTTCTTACTCTATCATCCCTGGTTTAGGGGCAGAAGAGTGGGGCTAAAGGCTGACAGCAAGACATGTGAGGAGGAGAACTTGAGTAGTTTGTCTGTATCCTGCAACACTTCTTATCAGGAGCTATAAAACTCTGGAAAGTTTCATTATTCATACACATTTCCAGTTCCTGGAGATGTAATTCACCTTTCCTCCTTCTTGTCTAACCTGCATTCCTATCGGGTTTAAACAAGAATTCCCATTTTACTGAAGTGAAACCAGCGTTGTCAGGCTCTTCTGGAAATGCTGCCATACCCAGCTTTGTGTGAGCTGCCAAACGGGCAGCATTCCCAGGATCCCACTAAACAACTCTTGTCTGAAACAGACAGTGCTGCTGTGTGCAGGGTATGGAGATGGGCTGCATGGACAGCATGGATACTGGCCTAGCCTTTGCAGCATGCCATGCTTTCGTGGCTCCAGCAGCATTGGGTCTGGGAAAATATCTGAAGGAGCCCAAGACTTTGTCCAAGTTAGCTTCACACCTTCCTACAATAAAAAATCCACATGTGCTCCAAACACTTCATGTCAATAGCAGCTGCTGCTACAGCTCTGCTGAGGGCAGAGCTGCTGCAGAGATGAAGATGGTGGTGAGTCTGATGAGCCCAGCCATGATATCCCAACAGGGCTATAGGAGAGGTCCGGGGAGCAGAGTCAAAGGAGAGTGGACTGCCAAGTCCCCTGCACGACTATGCAGCAGCAGAGCGCAAGCTGTTTTTCTGCTATGCTTAGCAGCTTGCCTCAGGTGTTCCTAAGCCTCGCCATTTATACCTGGCTTGTTTTCATTATGAATCTCATCTCCCACTTTCTTTTCATCATCTTTTTAGCCCTTTTTAATTTGTGTTTTCTGCCTCACAAAATACTGGCAACACCTTGGAAACATCAGCCCTCCCATTTCCCTAAATTGCATGTGCAGGAGCAGAGGAAAATCCTGGCAAAGGGAGACGCACCCTAACCCCCAGCTGCTCAATGAGCCATGAAAAGACATACTAAGTAAGTTACAATAATTTGAGTGCAAAAGCAACACTTCCAAATGGAAAATTGTATAAAATCCTGCTAGTGCTGAATGTGGCAGGTAAAAGGCATTACCACCCTGATTGAGGCACCTTAATGTGCAGAAAATTATCTTATCAGCTTTACATAGGGGATAGCTACCAATTTAGAAAAAGAGAATTGAAAAACCCTACTGTGAACTCGCTATGGTCTAACCTCCTGATTGTACTTGAGTTTGAAAGTTTCATTAGAAAATAATTACAAGAAAAACAGAAATATTCCAGAGGCCTCATCATCAGACCCGGGAGGTTTTCTTGGCAGCAGAGCAGCTTTAAGCAGCGCTAGAAGAGTTCTGACTATTTTTTTAACAAAGCAAAGGGAATGACAGGCTTTTTCTAAACACTGCTTTTCAGCAAAGAAAGGCTTTTGACTGATAACTTAATCTTTTCCAGAAAAAAAAACAAAACAAACTAGGTTTGCTGTTGGGATGTCTGTGACAGATTAACATCTGCCTACTGAGGCACCAGTTGCTGTTAGAGCTAACTGCTGTAATGCAGCCACTTCCCACCCAAGGAAACTCATGGCAGAGCTGCCTTCTTTCCTCATCCCTGTTTGTTATTTCACCAGACCCGGTGGCAGCCAACAGCAGAGAGAATGAACAAGTGGGAATAAAAATAAGCCCTCAAAGACATAGAAAGCATTAGCCAAGTTTTTTTTTTGTTTTTTAATCTTTTTGCCTGGCCTTGTGTCTATCATGTTCTACAATGCAAAAGGCAGAGGGATTTATTACAGCAAAATTAAGGATCATACACCACCCTTGGGTAAGCATTTTACTAGATGCACCTGCTTCTAAAGAAAACTAAGGCAGCTGCTTTGTTTTGTCTTGGATAGGAGGAGTTTGTCCTGCAAGGAGCTACAAGGTCAAGAGCAGTTCCATTAGAACAGCAGGGTTTGAACAGCCACACTTGCCACTAAAATTAAACATACGCTAATCACAGGTGAACTTGAATTGTTTAAGCCTGATTGTTGAGTAGGTGATTTCTGTGTCATAGAGCCCTGCTTCCATCCCAGTTATAAAATTTAAAAAAAAAAAAAGATGGTTAGGGTAACTCTTCCTGCAGCCACCTGAGCCATGATGATGATGCTGCAGCAGGAAGATATCTCTCTGCCTTTCTCCAAAGAAGATCCATCTCCCCAGATCTCACCTAGAGAATGGGATCTACACAGCCCTGACAAGTACATCCCGCTCTAGAAACCAGGAACCTGTGAGCATACGACTCACGACACACCCCTTGGCTTTACACAGAGCCATCTCAGCATTCCCAGCAGCATCCCCTGGAATTAGGATGCTGCTGCACCAGTGTCCTGGGGCCCTAAAGCATGGACAACCACAGGTTTCATTCAAGCCAATTATAACACTTTATAAATAGAGGATCCTGCTTGTTTCAGAACTGGTAAACATCAAGCAGCAGGTTCTGCTTCCACAAATAGCTCAGGGAGTTGGTAAGGCCAGGCTCATGTCATATGGCCTGAGAAGTGCTGGGGTTAAAATAACATGTGAGCAAGGAGGTTCCCCCCACCCTGGCCAGGAACAGGGGTGGACAAGCCTGGTCATCAGTAGGGTTAGGCTCTGCTTTACCAAAGATTTTACCCTACTTATCATCAGGAAAACAGAGCTTTTATCCTACATCTTCCTTCAGTCTTTTAAATTGACAAACTCTAATAATCACAGGTCCACTTTTAATAATCACAGGTCCACTTTTATAGACAAACAGATGATTTTTTTATGATTTTAGGCATGTTCATGATATACAATACAAAAAGCAAGCAACTCATTGGTTCATTACCTATTCTTAGGGAGCCAGAGGGCAACAAATTCACACTGAATTCAATCAGGAACCTGCTCAGAGAAGTTCCCCATGGGGGAAGGCAAGGCATCATATTCTCTAATTGTAAAACTGCATCACTTTTTATAACCTTTCAATATTACTGATTTTTTTTTTTTTTTAAGGTGTGGAGAGAGAAATGCCAAGAGTGATGTCAGCAGGCAGCATTACATGGCACAATTACTCTATCAAAAAACAGAGCAATGAATGTCAACTGAAACACCAACCAGCTGGATATTGCATGATAACAGAGACAAGCACATTCGGGGCAAGGGGGGCAAAGGTCTGACCCCTTGAAGCCTAAGCGTTTGGTCTGCCAAGGCCAGGTTGCTATATCATCATGATAAGGGTAATTCTGTTAGGCAAACACATCAAACAAATAGTCATTCTTGATTACAGACCTTGTCTAGGCAAATCTAACCCCGGGTTAAAAATGTGCTGAGTGTACAGTCCTGTGGCACAGCACACCAGGGGCTGAGCAAGAGATACATGGGGTCATCTGTGCCCCAGGACCCCGGTGCAGGCATTCCCTGAGGATCAGACTAATGCCTGGAAGCATCTGGAAATTGCAACAGAATAATTTCCCTCTCTTCCCCCTTCTTCTGTAGAAGAGGACGGATGACTCTTATGTCAGGCTGTTTTGCTTCTATATTTATGTCCTGCCTTAGGCTCACAATGTTCAGCTCAGATGCAATCCAGTCTGGTTGTATTAATACATCTGGGATAATATTTTTAACAACCAACATCAAGCTGAAGGCCAAAATCATCCACAGGCGCCAGGAGCTCTCTGACCCACCTCACCCGATTGCTTATGAAACAGAAAGGCTCCCCAAAAGGGACTTTTTTAGTCTTTTATGGGACAAGTACACTTTTTAACTTCCCCCTGTAATATATTGGATCAAATTTAATCTCTGCTGCAGCTCTGGGAGTTTCCCTAGTTTTCCAAATGGATGAACATGGCTTATTTATTACAGGTGCCCAAATCGAGGCTTAACAAGGAGTGGCCTGCAAACCTAGACAAAATAAAGAGGACACTGAGAATAGCTTGTGATCACCCCTGAGGGCTTGTGAGATACCTACAGATCAAGAACCTGCTCCTCTCACTTCTGCCAGGACACTTTCTGCACTCCTTGTCAAGGAACCACATTGGAAAATAGCTTGTAAAGCTTAAAAATTGAGTTATCCCACCAGTGGACACTGACAGCCTCAACTGATTTGTGACACCAGTTAAGCCATTTATTCAGCCTCTCATCAACGAGTACTGACATTTGACAGGGGTCAGCCCTCATGTTGCATAATTGCTCCAGAGCCACTGGAGAGATTTTCTTTCTAAAATGAAGTGTTTCAGAGCTTCATTTGGGTCCCCAAGCATCATTTGGGATGCAGAATTTTGGAAGGATGTCACATTCACTCAGCAGCTGCCAGGAAACAAGAGTAACAAGAGAAGGCTTGTTCCTTTTGCTGTTTCCAAAGCAGCTTTTCTTTCATGCTGTGGGTCAGGATGGAGCTGACCCTGTAATGCAGCAGTGAGAGCAAAGCATCCAAGGTTATGGGCATCTCAGGCTCCACATAAAATGATGACTCATTCAAAGCCAGGTGACTGTAATACAACAGAAGACTGAAGAGGAAGAAGAGGTATCACAGTATCACAGTAT
>WBNM01030645.1:364224-398644 GCA_013399055.1 Ramphastos sulfuratus
GCACTTGGATTTGTTGAAAGCCATCCCATTGGACTCTGCCCATCTGTCCAGGTGCTCGAGGTCCCGCTGCAGAACCCTTCTGCCCTCCAACCGACCAACATCTGCCCCCAGCTTGGTGTCATCTGCAAACTTGATGATGACTGTCTCGATGCCCTCGTCCAGATCATCAATGAAGATGTTAAAGAGGATGGGGCCCAGTACTGATCCCTGGGGGACACCGCTAGTGTGCTGAGTGAGACAGTGCCAGGGGTGTGCGACGAGAGATGCTTTCAAGGCCACGACTCCTCCCCTGGACAGTGATGTTGTCTGATGGTTTTGGCAAGGGAGTCAGGAGCAATACCCCAACCGACATCACTGCTGAGACTGTTGCATCTTCTGTGGTCTTGTTACTCAAATGAAAGTATTCTCCCATTTCCCAGGAAAGCTTCTGTGTCTTTTTTCTAGTGTGATTTGAGATTCTGGAATGAAAGTAGAGTGATTTCTAACAGCCACTTGCAAATACGCCCCCCTGAAAAACGGAGATGAGCACAACAGGCAGACAAAAGACAGGGACGCAACAGCCATTACAGACTCAGAAGTGGGTAGAGGAGAGGGACGCTTTCCTTTCATCTCTGGTCTTGCAGGCAGCCAAGGGCCCTGATGCCTCTTCCTGGTTGGCTGCTCTGGAGATGTCAGAAATTATGATAAGAGGAACCACCAGCAGCACGGGAAGCAGACCAGAAAAATTTATGAAGAAAAATGGTTGCCTAAGACTTCCACGAGGTGTCAGCAACAGCTACCATTCATCACAGCTGAATAGAGGCGCCTGGGGCTGCCATTTGCCCCTTCACCTGGTGCGTTCTCATCAAAGAAGAGCAAGTCCTGCCTAGTAACTGCCAACAGCTCTGCCTTCTTGTCTCCCCACAGGCCAGCACAGGACAACTAGTCTCTGTCCCCTGTCTAAGGACAACAGGACAGAGAGGTCCCCATGCAGGGCCTGGACTCCAAGGATCAAACCGATACGCTTGCATATCATCCCTGACCTAATGAGCTGACTGGCTAAAATAGGATGGACAAAGTGGCATTACTGCACCCCTTCTTCAGGTGGGATAATGTGACACAGTGTGATTAAACTGGAGGTCAGTGATGTGACTGGAGTGGGACAGAGAGTGTGTATATTGAAGCCCAGCACCCATACTGCAAACCTTTGATTCTCATCAATAATTATCTCTCTGAAGATCTTTAATTTTAGCCAAATGGGACATTAGCTGTTGTTGATGTGACTTGCTGATGAAGACACCAGAGCCAGAGGCTTAAAGCAAAGTGTCAGCCCTGCTGCTGCTTTAGCCCAGGATAAATCTAAGGCTGTTGTCTCTGCTGACCTTTGTTCCAGAGCCTGCTTCCAAACGCACAGACTGGCAAGCATTGAGAGTCAAACTCATGCACAAAATCCTTGCAAGGACTGGAGCAAAACCTGTATCTTTCATCTCTTTTCAAAAAAAAGGGATGTAGTGTCTCCCAGTCTTTCATCTCATGCTCAAAACCAGCACTAAACATTAGCTATATGTGCTCACTGGTACTGCCTGTTTTCATACTGCTTTCAATTACACCCACAGTCATGTCCATTAAATCAATATGATACTGCTCTCAATTTAATGAAAACCTCAGGAAATAAATGATGTTAGTTACAAGACACAGAAGAGCTTTTTGCCTTCATACAATTACATGGCTGAGTTTCAGTAAAATTAAGCAGGTTTGAAACGGTCATTGGCTGGAGAAACCAAAGGACGTCCTGGAGGAGGGTGAAGAAAAAATACCTGTAAGACGACACGTCACATTACTCGAATGTGGCTGCACTGATACAGTGATCTTCATCATTTGCCAAGGAACCTGTGATAAGCCCTCTCATAGTCGGATCAGTAATAAGATCAGTTACTTAATTCAAAGTGATTACAAGCAGGCTCGACTGCAAACAAACAAGTCACATCTGTGGGTCTGCATGTGAAAAAAAACCAACAAATTATATATAAGTAAATATATATATATACACATATATATACATATATTTATACACACACACACATATGTAAATATATATATAATCTCATAAAATTAAAACAACCTAGGCTATCGTGCTTCATCACTAGTTCTGGCCACACTATAAACAATTTCTGGGGCAAATGTAATACTTTTTCTCCAGCGCAGCACACAAACAGGCTGCCTTTCCCACAGGCGGGCTCCTGCTTTGGATAAATGTGAAAAAGACATTTTGCAGACAGGGGCTAGTCTCTGGCTTACCCTCTGGCTGCAAGGCTGCAAGGACTCAGCACACTCTGGCCTGCTTTTCAGGCAGTGCTGAGGCTTGAAGCACCCTGTGATTGTAGCTGGTCCCCTCGCATCTATAGAAGAGCTTAGCCTATGAAAAACAGTGCTACTTCCACAGCGAAAACAGTAATTTCCTGTGCAAAAGCCACTTTGGCTTTGTAACTGCGTTAATCCCCTGCCTTTGAGCTTCGACATCACTTGTGGAAAACAAATAGAAAGGGCTGGGCAATTTTGCATGTCACCACACCAGACATTCAAACTGATGGCAAATATCCCTGGGAGAGCAAGGAAAGGATCTGGCATTCATGGGCAGATAGGCTCATCTCCCAGAGCAGGTAGCACATAGAGATGCAGCGGGTACTGCTGCCATCAGCAATGGGTGGCAAGGCACAGGCAGGTGAGGCTGCACAGGACATGAAATAAGTGCTGCAGTATTTGCTATTTTAAAACCCTTTCCTGTGCTTTGGTACAAATTATTCCATGCCTGCTAGTAATAGGATGCAACTCCCAGTCAAGTGCCCCAGAGACAGCAGGGAGTGGTGGAGGAGACTGCCTTTAATGAGTTTTCATCTGGAATTGGACACAAGTGATGAAAGAGGATTTTCCATGCCATGACTGACATCTGAGATGCCAGGAGCTGCAGTGGATCCACAGGAATCCTCAAATGATGAATCACACTGACAAACACCAGACATAATTCTCTCCAGCAAAGCAGCTCAGCACATGTTACCTTGATTTTTCTTCTCTCAGATGTGTTCACTGAGAGTTTCTGAGCATGGCAGTGACATGCAGTGTCCTGCCCGGCTTGGCCACCTGCCTTCATGCCCTCACAAACCCCCCTGGGTTTTGGTGTAAGCATCACGTGGCAGGGAAGAAGTTACAAAGCAAACTGAGTACAGTTTAAGCATTGTTTCCCCAGCTCAATGATGGTTCAGAAGAAGCACAACAAAGGGAGCAGTTGTTCCTCACCAGATTCATTCTCACTAGGGTCAAGGGGAGGATTGGCAGCATCCCGTGGGATCCAACCACCCCAAGCAGCTTCACAGAGTGGGCTGCAGATGCCTGGCAGTCCCCTGCAGTGCAGTGCATCGTGCTGGTCGTGGAAAGTGTTGCTGTTCCAGTAGTGATCAGCAGAAACTGTGCTCTTGTGCTAGCTAGAGGAAGGCTGGGGAACCCCCAGAACAGAGAAATCAGAGCTGTCAGCCATGAACCCGACAGCAAATGGCACTGCCTGCTTGCAGGGAGCCTGATTGAGAAGGTGATGGCTGCAGTGGGAGAAATGCTGGGGGTCAGAGACATGGTGCAAAACAGGGAAATGCTCCAAACCCACTTGGCAAGGGTAAGAATGGAGGAGATCTGAGAATTTGCTGTCAGTAAGGAAGTCTCATGAGAAGGCAAATCCTGGTTCTGACAGTATCTCCTTTACCAATGCTGTTACCTGTAGAGCCACATTTTAGGGCCAAGAGACTGCAGGTGCCCCAGAGCAGAGTCTGGTGGAGGTCTGCCAGCAGTGCCAGGCTCACCCCATGCCACCATCATCTTCTCGCCCTTCCAAAGCCAAAGCCTGATGGGTGACTCTCAGTGAGAAAGGCTGCAGTCAAATGTCACATACCGGCAGAAGTGAGAGCCATGAGTTTTACAGCAAGCACATGTGCATGCACGTGGGTGTCTGCAGCCAGTGCTAGCTGAAGGGCAGTGCCAGCCTCTGTCCGGGCACAAGCCAAGAACTGGCATGGGCCAGGCTGGGCCCCGCCAGAGGAGTTAGGTAGGTGTGACACCATCGGTCTGGGACTCTCTGTGTGCAGGGCACTACATATGTGCAGCGTACTATGGCCAGGAGCGTTCGGATATCGCAAAGCACAGGTCTCCCTGTGACCCAGCAACCATGCCCCCAAGACCCCATGTGTCCAGGTCCCTGTGTGTTTTGGATCCCATAGACTCAGTATCCCATGCCCCTGGGGCCCTCTGCTGTCTGCACACAATATCCCCAAGACCCCACATCCCCAGGATTCCATGTGCCCCTGACTCCATACGCCCTGGACTCCGTGCCCCCAGGGCCACATGATCCTGGGGCCCCATACTCTCCAGATCCCATGTACTTGGAACTCCATGCCCCACGATTGTCTGTGTCCAGGTCTCTGTGTGCCCTGGACCCCACAGACTTGGAACCCCAACTGCCTCAGCACCCTATGTGCTCTGCCTCTTGGACACCAAGGCCCTTGGACCCCATGCTCCCAAGACCCTACGCCCAGGGCACCTGGGATCTCATGACCTTTGATCCTCGGA
This sequence comes from Ramphastos sulfuratus, assembly GCA_013399055.1. Taxonomy (NCBI): domain Eukaryota; kingdom Metazoa; phylum Chordata; class Aves; order Piciformes; family Ramphastidae; genus Ramphastos; species Ramphastos sulfuratus. The sequence continues at coordinate 368,815 of WBNM01030645.1, forward strand.
CCCCCACACCCCCTGGAACCCCGGCCCCTACAGTCCGTGTCGCCGGCCCCCTCGGCTGTGCCCGCCCCGCCGCGACTCGCAGTCGCCAGCCAAGTTTCTTGGAACTTTGCCTCCAGTGACGCAGGCGCTGGTGCAGGGCCCCGTCCTCTCGGCGAAGCCAATGGGAGCCAGGGGGAGCCGGGGCGGTGGCCAATCGGTGGCAGCTGGACAGTTCCCCGGTCCTGACCGACCTTCACCGCCCGGGGCGGGGGGTGGGGATAAAAGGTCCCCGCGGCGGCGCGCGCCACGCTCGCGGCACCGGCCCCCGCCCCTCACTGCGGCTGTCACCGGCAGCGGCACGGCGGGGCCAGCGGGGAGGTGAGTGTCGAGCGGGAGCGGGTTGGCGTCCCGTGCACTGGGGATACGGGCGTCTTGGGCGCCGAGAGGAGGCCGTTCCTGTGTATCGGGTTTCCGTGCGCTGAGGATACGAGCGTCCTGTACACCGAGGGGAGGCGGTTCTCGTGCGCCGAGTTCCTGTGCACCGGGGATATGGGAGTCCTGTGAACCGGGCCCCCTTGCACCGCGGTATGGGTGTCCCCAGCACGGGCGGTGCTGTCCGGTTAGCGGGGCTACAGCGGCTCGCTGCGCGCACCTCCCCACCACGCCAACTGCGAGAGGGGCAGGTAGGCCGGTGCGGAGACGGCGGCACCCGGGGAGCCCCGGCCGTAGGGTACTGACCACCCTTACCCTCCCCCAGGTCCGGCTCCGATGCGATCTCTGCGCCGGTGTGAAAGGTAGCCCCCGACGGAGCCTGATTCCCCGCCATGCCCTGGAGCGTCCAGTGGGTCGGCGGCCGTGGCGCCCAGTCCCAGAAGCAGTGCAAGAAATCCTCCTTTGCCTTCTACCAGGCAGTGAGGGACCTGTTGCCCGTCTGGTTTCTGGAGGACATGCGGACCATGGAGGTCTTCCACTGGGAAGAAGGGGGCAAGGTGAGCGTGTACTCACCTTCAGAGGCCCTGCTTTATGCGCTGGTGCACGACCATCAGCCCTATGCACGGCACCTGCTGACTAAGTTTCCTGAGAGTGCCCTGGCGGTGCCCAGCCAAAGCTTCAGCTGCTGCCAGTCCTCGGCCCCACACCTGGCCATGGCTGTCCGCTACAACCGGATCCGCATCCTCTTCCGAATCCTCAAGACCATCCAAGCCTTCCCGCAGAGTGACAGAGCTGGCCACCTGGACCGCCAGGGCTGCAGCCGGGTAGAGGGTGGCAAGACAGCCTTGCACGTGGCCTGTGAACTGGTGCGGCCCGAGTGCTTGCTCCTGCTGCTTGGGCACGGTGCGTCACCCTGCTTGCAGGACAGTGCCGGGAATACCCCTCTTGACACCTTGCTGCAGCAAATTTCCCACATGCCAGCAGCTAACATGCGTGCCAAGCTCCTCTGCCTCGACTGCCTCTTCTTCTTTGTGCCTCAGGACCTCCAGTTCACAATGAAACAGCAACTGTTGGACAATCGCCAGTGGTGGCAGGACCTGCTTGGGGAGAATAGGTTTCAGTGCCTGGTGGGCTTGGTTCCCCCATCATTGTTTGTTGGAGCCATGCGTGTCTTGATAAGGACCATTTCACCTGAGCATTTCCCAGAGGCTCTGGACGATCTGCCTCTGCCTCATTTTCTGAAGCCTTTGGACTTGAAACTGGAGAGCTAAAGGGGGTGGTATGAGAGCCTCTTGCTCACCTGACAGAAATACTGTTGTGCTAAAAAATAGTCAGTATACAAAGCTGCAAATACAGCAGCCAAGTATCTGTTTTAATGAGAACTGTATTTTTAAAAATAATTATATCCAGCACTTTACAATATATTTTATTTAAAGATCCTTGTGGTGAGGTGAGGTCTGCACTGCATTTTATAAAGACATTCTATGGCATGTACAAATGGGGGTATGTGGGAGAATATATTTGTAAATACATCTAAATAAACCAGAGGCAGATGCAATCAAAATACAAATGGAGCGAAAAGCCTGAAGTGGCATGTGCCCTGGAAAAGTATGCATGGAGTGGGAGTGTATCTTTTTGTTAGGATTTCCCTGTTACATAAGCTTTGCAGTCCTGGAACAGGATGACTCCTTTTTTACAGCTCTCCTAATACTTCTTGGCAAGGATGTGAGGGATTTTTTTTTAAAGGCACAGATGAAAACTTCCTCATCTTGTACACAAGACTAAAAAGAAGCCAGATACTATTAAAATGTCCTTAAACAATGTTGGTGGGGATGTGCAGATGAACAAAATCTACTTTAAATATGCATAAATAAGGGTTGCTTTCTTTGCAAAGTTCTCTCTGTTTCCCCTTGGAAAACCAAAGTGCTTGCTGTGAGGCAGAGGACAGCAGGAGTGCACACACTGCTCTGACAAAAAATGTTCCTGCTATAGCAGGAGGCAGGAATAGACCCTGCAGCCCTTTTGCCTCATTGCTGCAGGGTCAGGAGGCACAGCTTCCTTGTGCCTGCCTTCTATGCTCAGAGGCTTGGCACCTTAGATAAGCTTTTTTTGGTGAATTCTGTCCTCTCTATTGCCAGTCCCCAGCAGGATGTGGTGGCTTAGGCAGTCTTAATGTCCACTTTGGGTACCTGAGGCTTGAATATCTGGTCTTACCCTATCCAATCTGAGATGCTCCAAGGTATGGAAAAATATCTTCACAGCTGCTCCAGATCTACAAGCCCTGCAAGGGTAATGTACTGCCTCCAACACTTGTGTTTAGATACATCAAAGTCCCGAGCAAAAAGTATAGCTTCAGTTCTTTGCAGCCTTTACAGGATTCTGGGCAGTCTTCCCTGTAAAACTGGCACTGCCCCTGCCTGCTCTGCAGGGAAGGGACTGTGCTGGCTCCACCAGCATTGCAAGGGTAGCAATCTCATAGGCCCCAGCACTGCCACTTTGCCTCTGTTCTTAGTCATCAGTGAAACTGTAGGGTTTTGTTTCAGTGCTTAAATTTGTAGCCAGGAAGTTGTTTGCCACTTGAACTATTTCAGCACTGTTCCCTTTGGAATCATCAAGGAACTGATGTGCTTAGAGAGAAAAGGCCATATTCAAGGCACAAATTCCTTTATTCACAAATTAATTGTGGTTAGGAAAGAAGAAAACCAAAGAATAAGGCACTCTAATCTGTTCATGCTTCAGCAGAGTGGTATTTCATCTAAAATAATCTCTGTACTGCATGCACAATAAAAGATAAGCCATACTTCTGAAATTTGAGATGCAAGAGAAAGAAGATTGCTATTCTTAGACTGATGGCACTGAAAATGTTTCCTAGAAGAGCAAGAAAGCCTTCCTTTTTCCCAAGAAACAAAGCTAATGTGCTTAGGCTAATTACTATGGGAAATTTAGATCCCTTAGTGGAGAGCATAGAACAGCTCTAACTACTCTCTTCAGCTACCTCGTTGATAATACAAATATAAAAATCCAAAGAACTGGTCCCTCACTCAGCCACTTAAAAAATAATTAAAAATATCTACGTTGCTAAATTCTTTTGAGTATGCTGTAAAGCAGTCAGGTCTAACTTGCACATAGTAAATTGTCTTGATGTGGGGGAAAAGAGCAGATGGGGGATGGGAGGAAAGGTTTATCAGTCTAGCTTATGAAGACATAATGTGAGTCAACAGTAGGGAGTTGGTCAGTTGCACTGAGTGCTGAAAGATGCTCCTGCGCCCAAGGTGTGAGGGTAAATTACACATTGGAACAGTATGACAGCCTGAATAGGACATGAGCCTTTTAAGGAAAAAATTCAAGGCCAAAGCTTCCTCTGCAATCCTCTACAGCCTGCCTACCAGCTCTTGGGTAATTCACTTCAGCAGAAGTGTCACCTCAGTATGTTGCAGTGGGTCCAAAGTCAGCTAATTGTTGAGCCCCTCCTGTTCCAGGACAGAAGTCAAACCTACTGCTGAGCCCATGTTGGGTTCACTCTGCTGAAGGTACCTTGCTACATATGGCTCACTGACATGTCTGAGCTGAGAGAAACTGTGAGCAAACTCCACCCGCAACTACAGATTACTCACCCAACTGGGTCCCGGCTTGTTTTTCAAACAGTCACAGCTTGGAAAAAGGCTGGGGCTTCTCAGCTTTGGAAACAGAAGTCCTTTGTTTAGAGACCAAGCAACAGTGGCATCAGCTTTCCTCAGACTAACTTGCCAGCATCTCTCTGTCCTCTGCCACCTTTGGAGCACAGTGGAGTCCAGGCTCCACAGTCCTTTCATTTCTCTGTCTGTGAGTGAAGGCTGCCAGCAAAAATGCCAGTTTGTGCCAACTGCAACACCATTGCCAAGCTTAGTAAAGCAAACACGGAGAGTCGTGTCTCTGCAGAAGAGTTCTGTCAGGGATAGAGACAGGGAGCTTGCCACAAAGGTGTAGGAAAGACAATTCACCAAGTTCTAACACCATGAGAGCACAGGGGTAAGGATATATACTCAAAAAACTTCTGCCTTACCTGCACAGGTTAATCTAGGGAGACAAGGAAAATGGCTTATCTGTAGGAAATGCTTTCAAAAGCAAGCAAGGCAGTAAAGCCAGCATTCCTAAAAAGCTTAGCTACTGCCAGTTTAAAAAACTCCTTTCTAACATGACACAGCGATGAAATAATAAATTTTCCCATGTGTTGCTCAAGCACTTTCAAAACAGAATCCCATCTTCTAGTACAAAGTAGTGTTATTTCCTGTCACAGGTGAAAAGGGCCTGAAATGCTCTCATTCTAAAAGCAAGGGGAGAGAGGAAGCACTGAGTTACTTTCATTTTTGATTCTGCAATTGACTCCTCTTTGCAGCTCCCTTAAATATTTAATGAGTTTAAAATGTTAGCCTGTCTAGAGTCTACTGAAATTTGCCAAAGTCTGCTAAACCTTAAGTCTTTTTTTTTAATTTTGAGTAAGTAATTTTAAAGATGGGTTTGGGATCTTTAACAGCCTTATTTTGCCCAAAATACAAAATAGAGAACTTAAATTGACATGAACATAAAACTAGGTCGTTTTAATAGTCTAAAAAAATCTCTTACTATAACATTTATCTCTGTTTTGCTCTCCTGCCATAAAGGCTACATCCTTGTTCTTGCCATGGTCACAGCCTGGTATGACCATTGCCAAAAGTAGGCACCTTAAATGTGACAGAAGATGCAGATGCTACTACACACACCTGAAAATCACTTGGTTTATGAATAAGCATAGATACGGAATATCAAGCCTAACATCGGCTTAACACTCAGCATGGCACAAAGAATATCTGCTGCAAATTGGTAAGGGTTTCATACTGTTCCAGAGAAACACAAACAGGGCTGCTAATGAACAGGCTCCTCTGTGCAGACAGGTTTTGAAAACCAAAGTAAGTAAAGGTGAAAAGGAAAAGAGCAAGACTGCTGTGAGAGGAGGCCTTGGCTACAGGCAGGGCTGCAATTACAAGCTGGTTTGAAAATAGCAAAGACAAAGATCCAGCACAGAGGCATACAGAGACTAAAAATGGGCCAGGCTGCCAGGTTTTGCTTCCTAATCCCTAATTGTCCTTTATGTGGTGTTTAAGTTGTATGGGTTTTTAGCCTGCAATACAACTAATCTATTGACATCAGCAGATCATTGTGCATTGCATTGCTCCATCTTCAGATCAATGCTCCCAACTAGGCAAATAAGGCACCCATGCCACGTGCTTAATGTTTAACAGCACTGTAAGTCCTTGCAAACCAACTTTCATAATGCCTATGTTAATAACAGTTATTTCCATCACTGCTTGCTGTCAGTTGTCTGAAGTTAGCTCACCATTAATTCCTGGTCTGGCCTCAGTGGTCTCTCCTCCACCTACAATGTGTGAAAAAGAACATCTGCCTACTACTTGATCAGACCACATCAAACTATCCTGTATTATCATGCTCAGCAATCAACTCTATGGTGTTGCAAGGCTGCTTCTTGCACTGATTTACTCCTACTCTCTCCACCAAGCAGGTAGACATGCGTGTGTAGTGCAAGAACAGAAGCAGCTGAGTTCTCTTGCAAAACTCAGCAGTCATAGCAGAAAACAGAAATACAGTTTTCAAAAACATCAGAGATCCCTCACTGCTGCTGAAAGAAAGGGATCCAAGTTCATCTGGAATAAAGAGGTTCCCCTCACTTGCCTTAATGATCTCTGGAAGGACCAGTATCTCTTCGCCCAGTGGTTCAGCTGATACAGGGAAAGACCACATATATCAACAAAGCAAATATTCAGAAGCCTTGAAGCTTCTCATCACATTTAGGAGTTATTGATAAAGTTAGAAGAGTCTAGTCATCTAGTCTAAATTGTGTATGACACAGGCTGGCAATTCCCATGTTGGGTTTCACATCTGATTGATTTGCAGCATCTGCCTTAAGTCCAGTCTTATTTTATAAACAGTGGAGCATCCAAGACCCTCTGAGGAACCTGTGGCTAAGCCGGGTAAAGGTCTCAACCAGACCTTCTCAGCCTTTCATCTGTCCCTAACCCACAAAACATCCCCTGCCATCAACCCTGCCTCATCCTTCTGTAGGAAAAATTAAGGAAAAAAAAAAAAAAAAATCATTCCCTAATGCAAATTCAAGAATTGCTCAGAATGGATCTAAGTCAGCAACAAGGGAGGCAGAGACCCACTTCAGAAAAGAAGGGAAGGCAGAATGGGACCTTGATCTGTTCCACACTTGACATTAAGCTCTGCAAAAAAGGTTTAAGTGGAGTATAAGCCAGTAAGTCAGGACCCTGGGAGAGCTCCAGTCACACCAGCCACTCTAAGGTTATGTGCAAATCAATCTGTCTCCTTCAGAAAAGCCTATGAGGGCCAAAAAGTTCGATTTCCAAATTCAGGTCTGATGCAACCCATTCTGAGCTACAGCAAGACACTTGCATGCCTCAGAGGTGAGGAGAAACCATAGGCCAGTCTCCTCTTCCCTTTATTCCCCACCTAAAGCAAACACAACGGCAGGAAGCTCAATGGATCTCAAGAGGGATATGAGCAAGGCCTCAGGGCCAGCCACGCCCTTCCCTTCGGGTCCTCTGTGGAAAGCAATGGAAGGAGGCCAAAGAAAGAGAGGCTTCCAGGCAGAAAGCACTTGGCTGCACTCCTCAGCCAGGACAGGGAGCAGCTTCCAGCTCTGAGGAGGACAGCATTCTCCCTGCCTCTAGGCTCCCTCATTCCTGCACCATTTGCCATGGATCCCCTCCTACAGCTTCATGGCTTTGAGGACAAATCATCCCTCTGCTCCTTTGTTCCAGCCCCAGTGGTAATTACTGTTTCAACATAGGGGTATTCTTCTGGCATCATGCTCTTGGCTTTATTTTATAATCATTAGGATTCTTTTTAATTATGCAAGTAAATTATAGCAAACACATTATACTGCAGCACATTCATATTTTTAATGCAGTGCCATTTCCCCAACGTTTGAGGCGACATTTTAGAGCAAAACCTAAAAGTAACTTCTAACTCACAGTAAGAGGATAAAGTCCTTTGAGAAACTGAGTTTCGAACATCCTTTCCTCCAAAACCATCTGTTAGTGCTCTCCTGTTCTCTCCCACTCCTGCAATAAGGAAAGCTATTGATGGTTAGTGACTCAAAGTGACAGAAGGATGCAGAGTCTCAGACTCATCTCAGTCTTCTGTTAATGACATGCACAGACAAGGCTATGGCCAAAGGCAGGCTAGACAAAAGTCTTGACAAGTAACGGAGGTGACCTGAGTGACTGCTTATTCAAGGAGGCATGTTACCTCTTTCACTTATAATACATTTGCAGACTTGCCCAGCCAGAGGGATACCAGGACCTCAGGAATCACAGAACTTAGAAAAAACGAGAGCACCATAGGGCCACAGCCATCTGCCAGAGCCACTGCAGAGCTCTCAGAGATAGCAAAGGGAAACACACACCAGCAGGAAGAGCACGACATTCCCTCAGGTTTGCCTCCTTAGAATAACCAAGGTTTGACTCAGCTTTGCTGCCACCTCATCTTCTCTGCCAGTAGCAGCACCAGGGCTATGGTTAGACTGAGAACACTAGCAAAAAAAATACTCACTGAGACAGCTCTGAGGGCAGACCAGGGAAGTCACTTGCTGCATCACTCATCGGGCAGAGTATTTTGAAGGATAAAACTTCAAAGTGAAATGCCAGCTGCACAGCTAAGGTTGTGTATGTACTACCCAGGTTGCCTTAACTGTAGAAAACATCAGCTCTGGTGTTGGAGCTCTGTTAAATGTGCTGGCCAGAGACGGCCAGTTCACACAAAACAACATCATCCCAACCTTTGCCATAGGTCACCCCATCACTCAGGGCTATGATATCAGGCTCTAGGCGAGACTCAAGGTGTATCTTCTCCAGTCAGTTTGGTGGCTCAGGAGGCGATGGCCTCTCATAAGGGTTATGCCAGGCTGGATGTGCAGCGGAATACACTCCGCTATCCATTCCTTTTCTTAGGATTAAAGCCCTCTCTGCTACTACAGCCTGTCCTGAGACTCATCTGCCACTGGCCCCTTCCAGCACTGCTTACAACCACACTCTCAAGGATGCAGGGGAAGCACAACACCAGCATGGTGATGAGAGATGAGCATGGCCACAATTGAAACTATTCTTCACTGCTGAGAAGACTTGGTAAGTCATGGTTCCCCAGTGAGATCAGGCCTTCAGGAAAGCACTGAGTTGGAGGTTCCTGGGAGTTGAAGAGGACAGCATAGCCAGACAGACAGTGGGGCCAAGCACCACAACACTTGTATCATGAATGCTGTGAGAACTTAAAGTCCTAATTCTTTGGTATTGCGTGGTATCAGCTATGCATACACATGTGCTTAGATATGCCTAGCAATCATATGTCTGTGGCACCAATACATTGCCCACGTGATGAACAGCCAACTCACATCTCATCTCCTCCCCATATTTGTTTAGAGACACAGAGCAGTTAAATCCCAGCCTCTGAGATTGAGCTTTCTCAACTAATGGCAGCAAATACTTTTATCGCCAGAAGTCTCTGGCTCAGTATTGCCCTGCGGCAGCAGAGCAGTGGCCTTTAACTCCTCAAGTCTCATAGGCACTCAAGCTAGCTAGCAGCAGACCCTGTTCTGCAACAGTCCATGTTGCAGCCATATTTGCTTGTACAAGCTAGGGAGTTATCAAGCACATTTTTCTCTGCCAGAGGCGAAAAGAGAATCACAATCCTCTACACTCTGCTCAAACATCACCAGGCCTCTGATGTGTTCCCATCCTCTTTCCACTTCTGATCTACGACAGGAGGAGAAAAAAAGGTGAGCAAATTGCTTTGCTGCCCCTGATAGTGAGGGAGTAATTTTCCAAGCTCGAGCCAGGCAGAAGGGAGGAGTAACACAGAGCTTGGCCCTACCCACCTCCAACTCAAAAGGAAAAGCTCTGCTTAAATCCTGTGCCATTCAGAGGGTGCTAGGAAGCACTGAGCACTAACTTTGGGAGGTGCTAAGTCCCAGCTGGTAGCCTGGATCTGCATTTATGCACCTCTTCAGCATTTGCAGTTCATGCATGGAGAAGTGGCACTGTAGTGTACCAAAGCAAGAATACAGAGCTGGGAGGGTATTCGGAAGTTTTTTGTTCAGGAATCAAAAGAAGCCTTTCCTGCCTCCTGCTTGGGATTTGATGCTTTAGAAACTGGTTGCTCAGATACCAAACAAATCTCGTGTAGACTCCCTGTTAAAACAAAAGCATAGAAAATTATGCAACCAAATCCCTGCTTTGGAATGTGACCTTAACAGGCCCTACTTGTTAATTAGGATACAGCAAAGCTTTCCTCAGATCCAAACCTGACACTGACGCAGCTGACTCTGTAGGAGAAATCCTTCCTGTTGGAACACATACCAAACATGCTGGTTTAATGCAATATTGACCACAACTGTCCTTGATGACCCAGGCATTAAATACAGTGTGGCAGAAAGATGTGTCCTACCTTTTTCTATTAGTTGGTGTCTGAATAAAAAAGCCCATTTGGCTGTCTGAGCTGATGACTTTTAGCTCTGCTGGCATGCAGTGCGATAGCAAGTCTTGAGCTCAGAGCCTACAAGAGGACCTGTATTCTTTGTGGCAGCAAAATGTGAAACTCTACCACAATGATCATGGCAGTTTTGCCTGCCTTCCTTCTTCCCCAGCCTCTGCAGTAGGAAAACATAATTCTGTATTGGTTTGTTGCTTATCAACAGAAGATGCTCACATTCTGCAGCTTCAGAAATCTCAATTTTGTGCTAGTGCTAATTCAGATCTACCAAATAGAACACAGAAGGATATAAAGGTACTTGAAGAAGTAAAACAAGGTGATACCACCTCTGTAAAAGAATCAAGCAAAGAAAGAAAATATTAAATAGCTCTCAAAGATATTCTCATCTGTTTACACTATTACAGGAATTGTTATGTTTGGCCAGTCTTAAATGCTTCATACAATGGGACTGCCACAATTTCCTGGCAACAGCACAACCTAATAAGCCTTATTGTGAGGAAATGTTTCCTGTCATTAAGCCAAATTATCCTTCCCTCATTCCTCTTCCACAGGTCAGAATTATTCTCTTCAGCGCTCCCTCAAACCATCATTACCTCTACTCACTCTAGCGACTATGGGTTAAGACAATGTTCTTTAAAGGCTCTTTGACTTTTATTCTTGTCCCCTCTACAAGTCATTATCTTTGCTCAGGTCATTAATATTAATTTTCTCAGGATGACTTCTTTCTGAAGTTCAGGTGCTTCCAGCTGTTTGTAGTAATCTAGATGGGAACACATCCTACCAGTGAGAAACAAAACTAATTCAGCACTATGCAATGCTTGTTTCACCCCAAACCAGGACCAAAATGGCAAATATTGTACAACACTTGCCACGCAGCTCCTCCTGGGACTTGTCTGTCTTTTGAAAAGGTATACTCCCATTTCCCAGCAAGCAGCATAGAATGGCTTCCAAAGAGACTTCTTACTTATCTGAACTATAGCAGAGATATTGGGCTGAAGGGGAGGGGGAAGAAAAAAAAAAACCAAAAAAAGAAGGTTCCTTGTCCAAGTGTCATCCACGTTAAAACTTCTGGAGTCATTGCCAAGGAAGACAGATAATCAGTACTTCACACAAAACAGATTAATTTATTTCACAAAATCACTTGCCTGGGATGGCTTCCAAAAACATCAGTTATTTGTCTGAACGGAAGCAGAGCTGCTTCTAGAGATACGGTAAAGCCTTAGATCCTACTAATAATCCTGAAGCCATATCAGGATTATTATTCTTCAGCCTGGAGAAGAGAAGGCTTCAAGGAGACCTTGTAGTAGCTTTCCAGTATCTGAAGAGGGCCTACAGGAGGGCTGGAGAGGGACTATTTACAAGGTCTTGCAGTGACAGGACGAGGGGTAATGGGTTTAAACTGGAAGAGGAGATACTCAAACTAGATGTTAGGAAGAAGTTCTTTACAGTGAGGGTGGTGAGACACTGGAACAGGTTGCCCAGGGAGGTTGTGGATGAGGCCTTGAGTGACCTGTTCTAGTGGAAGGTGTCCCTGTCTATGGTGGGGTATTGGAACTAGATGATCTTTGAGGTCCGTTCCAACCTAAATCGTTCTATGATTATCAAGATCCATTGTCATGAAAGCTTTGCCATGGATTTATATAGCACTAAATATGAAAGACAAACGTTCCAATATTCCCTAGCTGCTTGGCTGTATTCTCAGAAAACACTTTTCCAAAATAATAAAAAGATCTTTTTTTCTAGCCACCACAGTATGGTTATAACTGTTAACAGTATTGGTTGAGTTTAACATGACAACTGAATTCAGACACTATAAAACTGTTGTTGGGAAAACAGCTAAATATAAGCCAAGAAATCAACATTAGCAATGATAATAAACAACACCGTCCCCACCTCCCTCTCACTTCTAATAGTTGTCAGACTACTCTTTTTGGGAAAGCAAGAATATGTACCCATTTCTACTGCAGCACTGTTTCTGGAGCAGTGATTCTCAAACAATGATCCATCAGGCACTGTCAAGTGGACCATATTTGGTTTACATTAAGCGTACAACTTCTGCAGTGCTTTCATTAAAAAGTACTTGGTGGAAAAAGTGCAGGAAAATCTGCTGGGAAGTTTTAGCAGGGACCCAGGGTCAACTCACTCAAAAATTTGGGGAATCACTGTTTTAAATTTACTTACTCCATACAAGCTGGTACTTGTAAAACTAACAGTGATCAACAACAAAAATAGGAACCTTGAATGCAGAGTATGAACAGGGTAATGATATGCAAATCATCTGAGTACACAGAGACAGGTCTAATTGTTGAGTCCATTAGACACAGGATTTAAAAATTACCCAGCTCAAGGTGGAAGTCACTGTGACCGATTAAGGTGCTCAAAAAATTGTAGATGGTAGATACAAGAGCTGTGCTACTCATTTTGATGTGGTGCTTCAGGATATGGTTTTAAGGGTGAACTTTGTAGAGTAGGGATATTGGTTGGACTTGATGATCCTAAGGGTCTTTTCTAACCGGAATGTTTCTGTGATTCTGTGATTCCCCACAATGCTAACTTTTTACCTTAAAAATTGCATGTAATTTGCTGAAATTCATCATGAAGACAGCATGAAGGAAGCTGCTTTTGTAACACTTGATTGAGGATGTGATATATGTCTATATCATGCTGATGCGTTCCATCCTGGCTGACTTCAGGAACTATAGCCAGAAAGCAAGAATCCTTAACAGACCGACCTAAAAATCCATGCATTTGACACGATCTGCAAAAGATTCCTATTATCCACTGTGGACGCTGGCAAAACTCACGGGTAGGGAACCATACGTAGACAATGAGCCTGTTCAGACTGCCCAGAACGAATGTACTATGATAAACACTGAAGTCTAGCTCTTAGGAGTACGGCTCTGCAGAGACAATATTCTTCTTTAGGTCTCTGAACCCTACAGTAAGATAGATGTCAACCTATTGCTAAAACTAGCTTTGAGAAATTACTGGATTGCGAAACTTAGAGATTGAATGAAGCATGGCCTTTTACGTGAAAGCTGAGCTCACCTTGCTCAGTATGCTTTGAAAACTCATCTGGCAAATGACGGCATCTCTGCCCAATAAAAAACCCACAACCACCAACCATCTGTCACCTTCCATCTTGAAAGTCTTCTATTAAAATCAGGTTTCAAAAGTTACCATATTGCAGGCAGTCAGCAATGGTGAAAAACTTGCTGCAAAGGATTATAGACAAGGTTAAAGGTAATGCAAAAACCTGCTGGCATTAACTTTGGCTTCCATAAAATCACAGAATTGCAGAATGCTTTGGGCTGGAAGGGACTCCCAGTTTGGAGTACTGGGTGCAGCTCCCGGAGAGAACAAACTACAGGCCATCTGTTGAGGCAGAGAACAGATTTAGCAAGGCAAACGTGGGAGCTGAGCAAGTAAAAATCTCAGTCATCCTAGCAATTACCTTCCTTACTTTGCACTTCTCACGATCAGCTGGTTCGTCTGTCCTCTATAACAACCAGGGATTGTGGGTTTTCTTGCTGGCAGTTGCATTTCCCCCCCTGCAGCTCAAGCAAATTTATTCTTTTTTTGTACATCCCCCACTGTGTAGCCAGGCACATGTGCCAGGCAGTCTGCTGGGGGCTTCCCTGGAACCTTCTTCACAGTATTATTTATTTTTTTTTCCAGGAAAAGTCTGGTTAGCTTGGTCTATTCACTTGACCCAGGAGAGCTTTGCTAAATTCATCCAGCACACAGACAAAATACAGAAGTGTAACAACTTCAGCAGGGAGTCACCTACTGAGTATTCCCATTTCATGCTTTAACAGACATTAACATCTACGCCATTTTCCCATCCTATATACAAGAGATACCTAGGCACACTCTTAACAAGAGAGGTTCTGGCAAAGGCTCACTATCAGACTACAGGTCCACCAAACACAAATAATGCATACAGTCAACTTGTGCAAATTGTGGATGTTAAGTACAGGACAAATACAGTTCTGTATACATTTTCTGCATATTTTATCTAGATATCACAGTATCACAGTATAAGCAAGGTTGGAAGAGACCTCAAAGCTCATCAAGTCCAACCCATCACCACAGACCTCGAGACTAGACCATGGCACCAAGTGCCACGTCCAAATGTGCCTTGAACACCTCCAGGGACGGTGACTCCACCACCTCACCGGGCAGCCCATTCCAGTAGCGAATGACTCTCTCGGTGAAGAACTTTCTCCTCACCTCGAGCCTAAACTTCCCCTGGCACAGCTTGAGACTGTGTCCTCTTGTTCTGGTGCTGGTTGCCTGAGAGAAGAAAGCAACCTCCTCCTGGCCACAACCACCCTTCAAGTAGTTGTAGACAGCAATAAGGTTCAAAACACAAGTGTAAATTGAAGTCTGTCTTTAACCTCATCTGAGATTCAGCAGACAGAGATAATAAGAAAGGAAAACTAAGTCACTGTTTTTTCTACATTGGACAGAAATACTCTTTCAAACAATTTTCTCTGTAATTCATAACTACAGCTTCACTCGGTGCTATTCAGTTGTGCACTACTAGGTGCCTCTATCACAGGCTATAAAAAAACAGTACATTTCAGTAATTTCTGAGGACCAAGATAGAAAGGGCATTTTTCAGTTTGGATGATTTAGTATTTTTTTTTTTTAATATTTTTATTATTATTATTGCATTAGCTTTTAGAGAACAGAAATCAAAGCTTTTATATGTGCATATATATGCATACACAGAAAGTCTGAATTCAATATGAACACAGTGTCTCAAACAGATCTTTACTTTTTTTACAGTGCTTTTTTCCAACCCCCCTAGCATCAAGCAGAATTTTAACTTTATGGCTAACCCAACAACTTTGGGTTGGATAAATTCAAAGACCAAAGGAATCATGCAGCTTCCAGTATGATACCAGCCACAGGATTACCTACCATATTTCTTGCAGTGAACAAAAAACCTCTCAATCTCAATTTCAAGTGATGAGAAGTCCATAGCTATTTATGTGATAAATCTAAATATTGCCACTCAGCAGACCAAGGAGACAGTTTCATTTGTCCAGGTATTTTAAACTTTATTAGTGGAGCTCCAGCTGTAATAATTCACAAAAGTTAATAACTGCAACTCACCTTTCACTTTCTAGTAATTAAAACCCAGTCTTCTATATTACAAGTTCCATTCTGTTCTGCTGATGTGAGAGTGGTTATTTTTAACTACAATAACTGATTACCAACCAATCAGGGTGATTTACTTTGTCTGGCAAGAGATACATCAGCTTTCATTGCTGGGTACTTGCCACCATAAAACTATTTCAAACATACAACTTTCACTTTCAGGAAGGCTGCAAGAAAAACACAGCCTGCATCTCACATTTTACAGTTAGAGATCCTCAGTCCAGACCTTATCCCTCTACCTCTGATGGTAGACATGGGATGTAAAAACTGAAGACCAGAGGTTTTTCACCAAGATAATGAGATGATCTCCATATATGACTTAAACTTTTCTAATTGCTAATTAAAATGCAAAGGCATAGGCATACAGAAACTTGAATTTCATGCCTTTACACTCAGAACATCAGTGAACTGAAAAGGTGTCTCCAGGTCATCCTCTGAAATGTATCCAGAACTCTAGCAGAAACAACTATCAACAGCTCCCTCATTAAAGGCAGTTTCAAGAGAGAAGCAAAAAAAGATAAGCTAGAATGCCATGCTTGCCTGAAATAACCCACAAGTGCCTTTGAGATACTTGACAGGATTCATCTGCTGAGAGGTAATGTAGAGGAGTTATGGGGTTCAGACTTTTTTATGTTCATGTATGTGGGGAAGAAGGGGGATATTTTATCCATTGCATCAAAGACACTTTTTGTATGGGTACAAAGAATTTGGAATACATGTGACTCTTTGTACCTGCACAAATAAAAAGCTATGTTTAGACAATGAGACAAGTCCATAATTAAGTATTCCTCATTATGATTTTCTTAGTGGTAGTAGTGTTTCCTAACAACAATTTTGCTACCTTATTTACACAATTTATGTATTTTCTTTTATATTTATTAGTGAAATATTTCTTTTGTACCATTTAACATGATGCTATTTCTTCTTACTGCTGCAAGACAAAGGAAAACAGAAGTTATTTATATCTCTCAGGTGTCTGTTGCTCACTAACTCAGTCATCTGACCTTCATTAAGCTGTGACATAAGCATTATTCCTGCATAACAGACATGGCTGGTGCCTCAAGGAGACTACCACTTCCCTTCAGGAGCCAGCAGAAGCAGCTGAACCGGTTTATCAAGATAAAGATATGATAATTAGCAAGGACATTGCCACCTGAGTTTGAACAGGATTCCTGCGGTTGCAAGTAGGTTTAAGCATCAGAAACGTAATCATTGCTATACTTCCTTGAGTGAAGTTACCCAGGCTTGCAACTCTGTCAGAAAATACTTCTTCCCTCGAGGAAATGAAGCCAAGGCAGTCCCTTGAAGCCTCAGCTGCAGTTCCCGTTTAAGGCCAGAACCACAGGAAATCTTCAGACAAGTTCAAATATTTCAAAATTCAAGGAAGAGTGCAGTTACAGCTGCTGTAACATAAGTAATCACATTTCTTTCCTTATGTGTTAAAACAAAAATTGCACTTGCATGTTAAATATTTTAGTTTTCAGTGAAGAATATGCATGTGTGGTCACAGATAGAAAATATGCAGGCAGAAAATAGGTGATTGGACCATGTGCTGTAACTGCACTCTTCCTTGAATTTTGAAATACTTGAACTTGTCTGACGACCTTCTTAATATGGAGGCAGTAAGTTTGACATTCAAATATTAGAAGTGTCTTTGCTTGGAAGACAACCATTTTTCTGGTTTGACACACCTGTCAGTTTTAAAATACATGAAATAAACTTCACAGTATCCATATCCTCACACTGTCATTGCCATATTGTCTGGGGTAGTAGCAGGGAAGGAGTTTCATAAGCAGACCTGTCTTCCACATCAAGACAATTTCCAGAGACAGAAAACTCTCTTGTGAATCATACAACATGAGTCTTACCACAGTAATTTATTTCTTAAAAATCTAGTTTATTGCACTTGTCTCAAAGCACAAACAAACCGAAAAAAACTAAATTCAGAAATAAAAGTTAAAAAAACATCCTAATTTCATTAAAACTACCCTAAAAAAGTAGTTTGATAAGAGCTGTTGACACCAATTTAATATTAATTACCATAGCAAGGTATAATATTATACAGTAAATCAGCAACTAGCAAGCCCAAGCCATTACTAAGATGACTTTGAAAACTGTGATACAAAAGTGTCACTATTCAATAATGCCATTGTATCTTAGCATCTGGAGCTTGGTGGGGCACAGAGGTGTACTCATGTCCCCTCTCCAAAGTGATTGACTCAGGAGCTGCCACAAAATTCCTTTAAACTGACTTTCAGCTTCTTTAGGGTCCTCAAGATACCAAACTATGCTTGCATAAAACAGACTGTATTACTTCACAAGCTGATTCCATTACAATCCACTGCCAGACAAGCTAAAAAAGCCCTCTGGGGCAATCTCCATATATGGATGAGACAGCAATGAAGCAAACATATCATCTGTAAAAGGGAAACAAATCTGTCCTCCATGTAAGACTGGAAGATCAGACAGAGAACTGACAGCCAATATCACAAGGGCTACTAAAAAAAGTGACATAACTTGGTTCTCTCTCCAGCAATTCACATTCTCACCTTGCACCATGTTTGTTCCAAGTTTTGTGCAGTACATGCATGAATTATTCTGAAAAAGAACAGAAGTTAAAAAGAAAACACATCCTTTTCTGTATGTAGTAAGTTCTCAAAACAGAAACATCCTCTCTCTTTTCAACTGCTGTCTCTTTCTGAAGCTGGCTCTTTTACAGTATTGATTAGCAACTGCTTAAAACATTCTGTTGATTTATAAGGTTAGAATGAACAAAAATAACTCCTCTGCCTACATACTGAACTCAAGTTCTCTCATCTGTAGTTCTATTGCTTTAAAAAGATGAGGTATCTTTCCAAGATTTAGTTTAAAGAAAAATAAACAACAATGATTAACTTGGGTTACTCCCCAGTTCATCATGTACCTCTGCTGCAGTATTTGTTAAGACACTTCAAAATTTAGCTAACATAGCTAAAAATCAGAATATTGTTAAGTATTTTCTCATGATATCGCTAATTTAATGGGACCTAGAGGTAATTCTATCAATTACCATTTTTCCTTTTAATACACCTAAGTTTGGTACTCAAACCAATTTGAGTCCAAATGTTAAAGCACTGGCTGGAGGCACAAATACAGTACAATAGGAACTATGAAAGCTGCCTTGTACATTCCTGCTTTGTACTACAAATCCAACACACAATTTCTTCCTATTCCAAAGTGAGACTTACCCTCAAAATCTGTCAGCTTCCTGATAGCTGCATGAATTGGGCAAAAGGTCCCCCAATATTAGATATAATCCAAACTCCTCCCTTGTGAACACAGTCAAATTATGAACCAAATTTACAGAAATGGAAGTTTAGTATGGTCTTGCAAATATTTCTAAGGAGATGGATCAAACTAAGTTCATTTCAACACCAATGCTGTGTAATAGTGATGTTCTGAGATCTTACTAAGAAATACTTTGTCGTATTTTCTTCCACGCTGCAAGGGAAAACTGTAAGTATATGTACAGCAGTTGGAGAGTGTTCCCATCAGCTTGGAGTTCCAAGTACAAGAAGAAATTGAAAAATGCTTAATGTTTCTGCCGTAAGGAAATATTTAATGTAATAGAATTCCTTCTCAAATAAGTACACATGTATTAGTGTGCATGCTGTTGTGAAATACCACTTGCATTGCCAGTAAGATTAACTTAACAGTTATATTTCCAAAGGAGCTTCTACAGTAGTACAGCAACGACTGCAGTATGCCACACCTAAAGAGTCTTCCAAGAGGTAATGGAACAAACATCAGAACTCACAGCTTGGGGGCTATTTAACAGGTCAGTTTTTCAATACAAAAGTGTATTATAGATCCAATATTCTGTACATACATAACAGAAATTCTGTCCTTCTGTTTTTCTCACTGCTTCACAAGCTTGACAGACTTCATATCACTTCCCATTCATCTTCAAAATCATCGGGGTGAAGCAGAACAGAAGTGTCATTATTTTTCTGCAAATTATGGGAATGGCTAAAGGTCTTAGTGAGGCGCTGGAGAAGGGATCCTGAAGCACTGATCGCCCACAGTTCATCTAGAGGGGTCACTGTAAAGCATAAATTATCCATCCTTTAATTAACATAGCATCTTTCAGTTACAGGCATTAGCAAAATTCTATTTGTATCTATTTTCCTAATTATACTCAGAGCAGGTTTTCTTTAATATGGTGAAAGCACCCTTGGTGAAACTGTCACAGTCAACAAAGCATTCAGATTATGCAACAATCCCTGCATATGGTCAGCTTGAGCACCATCAGGCAGAAGGTAAAGCAGACATCACAGTGTTTTGAACTGTCATGCAGAACCAACTTGCCTGTTAAACGTGAGACATTTCCAGGAATCTTCTTCCAGTAGTCTCCTGCCGGATTCTTGTCAGTAATGCCATATCGACGAGCCACATCTCCATTTGGACAGCGTGCCCAGACAGTCCTTGTACTTATAGCCAGCTGACAAGCCTGCAAACCTAAAAATAATTGGACATCAAGAGGGAATACGTCACAGGCTTTCTATATACTAAACACATTTCCAGAGAAGTTTATGAAGTCAGCAAGATTCTAAGTGTTTCTACATGTTAGTATTAGAGAACTCTTCATTACAGAAGGCACAAAGAAATACCAAGTCCTCCAGGAGGTTTTCCAAGAAAGGAGTGTCAAGGAAACAGTTCAGGACTACACATTTCATTACACTGACTTTAGGAGAGTTGAACTGAGTAGATGCTATTTGAATTCAAGCTTCTGGCCTTGTGTAAGCAGAACACCAGAAAGTAGGCCAATTGCAGCACATGGAGCACTGGTGAACAAAAAAGCTTTTTAATTGCAGACTTTGTACTCACTGTACCTATTGACCAGAAGGATATCACACTGTGGTTCTATTCTGTTATGTGGACACAGCCACAAGCAACAACCAGTTCGGGGACTTCTGTGACAATCTTTCAGAGCCTCTACTACATACTACCACATGGGAAATACTTCAGTTTCTCTAAAAGTGGTTAACATTACAAATAATGTGGAAGGTTTTGGCCTTCTTGTCACAAGCAAGTCCTCCACAACTAAGTGCCATGCACTTACACAATGGGAAGTCTGTAAAAAGCAGCCAGTGTCAATATGCAGCTATTTTGAAAGAAACAGAATTTAGTTTTAGTTACATTTTTGCATTGCCTGTAAATATCTGATCTACAATGTATTTGTGACACAGGATTAATAAGAAAGGTGTGCAAAATGGCATTAGGTTTCTGTTAGCCATATCTAGATAGGAATCTCATGCCATAGCACATTTAGATTAAAAAAACTTCCCCCAGCACAGTAGTCTCCTATTGCTTAGGAACACTGCTTCAGTTCTAACTGAAAGGGAACTGTACCATTTATTAATGCAGTGGCAGCATCCCAAAATAACACACAACAGAAAATCAACAAAAAAAAAACAAACCCAAAAAACCAGGTTTGTCTTCAGTTAACTACTTAGTGATTTTAAGTAAAACCAAGTTCTTCTTTAAAAGAAACTTCTTATCAAATGCTTAACTATGATCCCATAAATAAGCACACTTCACCACTGAAAAAAATATTTGGATTAAGCATTTGCTATCCAATTTAAAAAGCAACAGGAAAACAAACAAACCAACCAACCCCCTGAGAAAATGGCAGAAAGAACAAGGAACTGATGCACTGACTTTTTTACCTGGTACATGTTCCCAGTCAGTGCCTACAGGCATTTCATCTGTAATTCCAACTCGTACATGGACATTCCATTTGCTATCAATTGCCCACAACATCTGATCATTTGGACTCGAATGAATGCTGACCAAGTTGATTCCAACTGGCTATAAAAGAATGAAACACAGTATTTAAACTTTGTACTTTTGTATCTTTGTACTATTGTATCAGTTGCTCTTCGCAGAAGTAAAGGAAGAGAAGTAAAATATTTACCAGGTACTAAAGACAGGAAGAAATGCAAGTGATACTTTGTCATTGCAAAAAATTACCCATTTTCCAAAAAGTCAATCCCTTCCTAAATAGAAAAAGAACATGAATCAATGTCACAGGAAGTTACTGAGAAAGATACTTATATTTAATGTTCAGCATCCAAGTCTAATAATATTCATATTTGCTTAACCACTGTTATTCTAATCATGTATAGTTTCAATTGCAAGTTGAAGAGGGAACTCTTCCACCAAAATGCACAGGGCAGTGCTCTCCTTTCACCTTCCAGAAAGTTTTCATAATATAACTAACCCTGCACTTTGTTTCTCAACATATATAAGCAGTACATTTTCACTGTCTGAATGTCTCCTCTTTGCAAAGAAATGCTGATCTGCCTTCTTTCCATGACTCCATGCCACATGAATACAACTGTGGAACTGATTGCAGACCACTGCAGTACTGGAGCAGCCACACTTGCATGACAGTATCCACAATACTGTTGGCAAACCCAAGTGAAATGCACTTCCCTTCTGCTCCCAGGCAAGTCCTTATTCCATCTGTTTCAATGGAGATTTTGCCTTAACTACTGTTCAAAATCTTAGTTCCTCACCACAACGTTTTACGGATCTCATAAAGATGGTGACTTTGTAGCAAAATGCATCAGCCAACAGGTTCAGTGAATGCAGATATTCTGCAAAATGTACTCTAAACACAGATAAGAACACGAGTTTTCTCCATATCAGTCTAACAAAGACACTGAAAAAAACAGTAAGATGCTCTGAAATACATTAACACCTCACAATGATGTTCTGCATTTCTTGCTTTAAAGAAAGGCATAAGGTGAATTTCCAGTGTGATAAACAGAAGAACAAGCAGCTTTGCCATCTATAAACCTAGGAATAAAGAAGCATGCATATGTAAGCACGCAACCTAGTCCCAGGTGGGCTTTCTATGTACATAACAGTTACCTGGTTACCTAGCTCTGGTTTTGCTGTTACAATTCTTGTGTTAACATGTGTCTGACTCAGCTATAATCAAGTTCAACTTGTGTCACCAAATAAATCCTGTCTACTCAGGTTCCAAGACCTTTGACCAACTATTTTCCCATGTTTGTGCACTTGCTAGGTACTTTCGTTCTGTTGAAAACTTGAGGCTGATACAGGCTTGATGAAGTGTTTAACTCTGGTGACAGTAAATTCATAATGACTGCAGTTTTAACATTTACACTAAATCACTAATTGTCTTCCAAGAATGTTGATAACACAGAATTTACAACTCTTTAGCTACTTAAAAATGGGTACTAAACTACTGTATTGAAAAAACAAATCCACAAACCAACCAAATAAGAATATCCCAAATGCAGCCCAAACCCAACAAACCATAAAACTTCAAACAAATTCAAAATCAACCAAAGAAACCAAAAACTCTCAAACCACAGCAAAACATCCCAATCCCACTTGCCTCCCCCCTGCCAACTCTGTTCTCTAATCTTGCTGCCTCTTCACTGGAAGTGATCCTTATTCCTGGCTCTGATCATGTTTCTCCACTCTGTTTGTATTTGCTTCTTTCTATGGCTAATTTGGCCCACTCCTTCCCACGTCACCTTGCTCACCTCCCCACACTTTTGGCACATGATGAGCATCACTACTGTGAAGCTTCAGCGTGTTCCTCTCCATATTTCTGTTCATATAGTCTCATGTTTTAAAATAAGGCAGTTTGTCTTATTAAAAAAAAAAAAAAAAAATTACAATCTACTTATCTCCTTTTCCCAGCAAGGTTGTTTTATCACAGTTACCTCTTCCTCAGATTCAGGACTTTCTGCCATTCTTCACCCATCTCCTTCCCACCACAAACAGCCAGTGTGTCTGCCTATGCTCCACCCTGCAACACACTTCACATTCCAACTACAGTCCTCCACAGTCTGTGCCCAACAGCTTGGTGTGACCCTTGTTACTTGACTGGTGGGATTTGTGCACCTTGCTCTCCACTCTTCCATGTCAGTATGCCTCTCTTCCTCTGTCATTTGTCTTGACAATAATTCCGAGATAGAAAGACTGAGTGCTTAACACCTAGAATCTAAGCCTGTGCATTACTACAGATTTATACATAGCGTAAGCTAAGAAAAGCCAAGAAAACATCCCAAAGGAGTGGCATGAAAGGAGCTGTTTGAAGCTCTGATACCCTACAGGCTCAAGTATAATCAAAGCAATCACCTCTACTCTGCAGCACCATTGTACCTAAGAAACAAGATGAAATTACCAAGTTAGCTCAATTAGCTCAAACCAGCACACAGAGTAACATCTCTATAATTTTGGCCAAAAATTCTTTTCATTCTTTGTTTTTCTAAGCAAGGTCCCGTTTCCTCCATAAGTTCCCCCTACCTCTCTGGGTATAACACTTCTATGCCACTTTCAACTTCTCTTCCCTTTTCAGGCTACTTCCAATAAACTTGCTCTCATAAAAAAATCCTGGCAATACACTGGTGACAGCACCCAATGCTCTTAACAGACTTTCCCCGTTCCCACCACTCCAGCCTTCTGCTGTGCAACAGGCAGTGAAGAACACAGCTGACAGGACAGCTAGTGGGATGATTTTATACAGCAGCTTTTGGCACAACTCAGTGACAAGACATTGAGACACAAGTGCATGTAATTCTTAGATCCTGCTGTAGAGGTCTTGCCTCTGGGCTTTTTTCCCAGAAAGCAGCCATCTACAACAAAAAAGGTGTTCTCATGGCTACCACAGTAGGGTGGATAAAATTAATTTAAAATGTTCTTGACATGGAATCATACAAATGTTTAACCTGGAAAAGACCTTTAAGACTGAAACAACTATACTGACATCATCTGGGATATCCCTCGTTTTCACTAGGTTTAATTACCGTAAGCATGCTTCAAGTATTTAATAATCTATATAACAAAAAATAGATCTCTACAGCCACAGTTAAAGATTATATTTCTCTCATAGCAGTGAAGAGGGGCATTGTGGCAGGGCACACCCAAGTCCGAGGTTTGAATGGGGTGCGAAACTGTTATCCTCCCCCACACCTCCGGCTCCAGGGGTTTGGAATGGGGAAAGAAATAGGCGCGAAGTTCCTTCCCCCACCCCCGTGGGATTGAACAGAGAAAAGCAAATCGCCCCAGCACACATATATGGCACCTAGACACATGTCTAGTCGGACCTTGAGGAGCATCTGGAAGAAGGGTGCCGTGAAAGCGCACAGTCCCCGCTTTCGGACCGCCGCATCCTGACTTCCTGCTGCAGCGACCTGCCTCTGCCATAAACGGCCGCCGTTCGCAGGAACACTGCCGAGCAGCCCAGCTTTGCCCTGCATTGCCCCAAGATCTTTGCCTGTGGAAGCCATGTCTACAGTCATTTTGGACTTTGGCGGGTTTACTCGCATTGGATTCTGTGCCACGTTGATCTGGATTACAATTTACAGTTCCAGACACTGCAGCAAAAGACGGTGCTGCAAAGGAGCCAAGGGACCATTTCAAAATTCCTACTCCACCGCCGTGAGTAGGACAGGCATTCCCTAAGGCTCCTGGTTGCCTTTTATTTGGAAGTGGGGCAAAACTATTTTGTGGCAAACCTCTTCTGATTTTCCTAAATTGATAAACTGCCTATAAGCATCCTTGTGAAGATTTTCCCAAACTAATTAGAACCCATATTTAACTAATTTGTATATAGTTTGTGGGCTGGGCTTTTCAGANGTTTAACCTGGAAAAGACCTTTAAGACTGAAACAACTATACTGACATCATCTGGGATATCCCTCGTTTTCACTAGGTTTAATTACCGTAAGCATGCTTCAAGTATTTAATAATCTATATAACAAAAAATAGATCTCTACAGCCACAGTTAAAGATTATATTTCTCTCATAGCAGTGAAGAGGGGCATTGTGGCAGGGCACACCCAAGTCCGAGGTTTGAATGGGGTGCGAAACTGTTATCCTCCCCCACACCTCCGGCTCCAGGGGTTTGGAATGGGGAAAGAAATAGGCGCGAAGTTCCTTCCCCCACCCCCGTGGGATTGAACAGAGAAAAGCAAATCGCCCCAGCACACATATATGGCACCTAGACACATGTCTAGTCGGACCTTGAGGAGCATCTGGAAGAAGGGTGCCGTGAAAGCGCACAGTCCCCGCTTTCGGACCGCCGCATCCTGACTTCCTGCTGCAGCGACCTGCCTCTGCCATAAACGGCCGCCGTTCGCAGGAACACTGCCGAGCAGCCCAGCTTTGCCCTGCATTGCCCCAAGATCTTTGCCTGTGGAAGCCATGTCTACAGTCATTTTGGACTTTGGCGGGTTTACTCGCATTGGATTCTGTGCCACGTTGATCTGGATTACAATTTACAGTTCCAGACACTGCAGCAAAAGACGGTGCTGCAAAGGAGCCAAGGGACCATTTCAAAATTCCTACTCCACCGCCGTGAGTAGCACAGGCATTCCCTAAGGCTCCTGGTTGCCTTTTATTTGGAAGTGGGGCAAAACTATTTTGTGGCAAACCTCTTCTGATTTTCCTAAATTGATAAACTGCCTATAAGCATCCTTGTGAAGATTTTCCCAAACTAATTAGAACCCATATTTAACTAATTTGTATATAGTTTGTGGGCTGGGCTTTTCAGAAACAAAATAACTACATATTTTATAATTCCTGCCTCATTAATTGCCACAACCAATTCAGGTATCTGTACAAATTTGTACATCTGTTGATAACATTTCAGAGAACAACGGCCATGGAAATGAATGAGTTATTTGAACACAGCTTTTTCTCACTTGGCTTAACTTCCACCAGCACTCATGAGAGTTATATATCTTAAACACAAGACACGTCATATTAGTAATTCATGGAAGAGTCTGGAGTTTTAAAGAATGTCTCACCAGTCTCAGTCTTGCCCCCCAGATGTTGACACACCAAACTCTGTTTATAGATGTATCCACAATAGTCATTACTAAGAGAGATTTACTTTTTATGGAGCATTAATAGATTCAGTGTTATCTAATTTAAAAACGGTGGATTTTTTTTTTCCTTTTATTTGTGGTACCAAAAATTGTTAAAGTAAAAAAAAACTAAACACAGATCCTCCTGGCCTCAGCTTTTTGTAACTTAGCTACAAAACTCCCAGCTGCACTCTGTCTTTTGATACTGAGGATTTCCCATTACAATTATAGACTGCAACACATGCCAACTATGTACTTTTAAACATTTAAAACTACATAGTAAGAAGTGTGAATACAAACAAAGAAAAATAGTTTCCTAGCACCCATGTATCTGATGAGAAAACAATGCTGATAAAAATGCAGTAAAACTTGAAGGAACCACTTAACCAATAAATTGTTAAATTATATCGGGAAATAGTGTCTATGATAAACATATTTAAGTTATAAAGTTATCCATTAGCTTTATAATTCTGTGCAAATCACTTTTTTTTTCCTGCAAACCACAGAGAAATAAGCTTCAGTGCAAGAAATTCATTTGAGCAACAACATCAAACAAAATTCAAAGTAAAAACTAATGCACTCCCTACCTAACCGGCCTACTATTCCAAAGCTTTGTTTTATTCTAACTACTTCAGTCACAGCTCAACCTAGAACACAATGTTTCAGTTTTCTACTCAAGAAGCAAGGGACAAACACATGCTCACACAAAGCATCAGAACAGTTTCTATGTCACTCTGTAACACACACACAGACTCTGTCCATCTGTAGACCTCCACTATCTCTGTTTTGCTGCTGCTATCCAGGATGAGAGAGACTAAACATAACATTCTCAATCTGTCCAAACTCAGACCTTTTTATGACAGGTTAGTGGATGCAAGCTGCACAAATGTTCTCTTCACCCTCAAAAGACAAGTCAGAAATACCTTCAGCTGGTCCAGGCCAGGCTGTAAGAAGGTCAGATCAGAAATACTTCTCACATTGCTGACCATTATCTGCATATCAGACTAATCTGACTAGTCAGTAGGGTCTGGCTGTCAGCTATGAAAGTAGTGTAACATACCACCCAAGTTACAGAGAGCCTCCCATAATACAGTTATTTGCACATTATTTTCTCAACTCACACCATACATTTGGTTGAAAGAGACCTCAAAGATCATCCAAGTCAAACTCTTGACCCAGCACCGAAGGGTCAGCACTAAACCATGTCCCCAAGTGCCAGGTCCACATGCTGCTTAAACACCTCAAGGGACGGTGACTCCACCATTGCCCTGGGCAGACCATTCCAGTGTTTGACAGCCATTCCAGCAAAGAAACGTTTCCTAACATCCATCCTAAACCTTCCCTGGCACAGCTTGAAACCATTTCCTCTAGTCCTGTCACTTGTGCTGGCCCTCCCCTTGCTCCGTCCTCCTTTCAGCCTCCTCTTCTCCAGACTGAACAACCCCAGCTCCCTCAGATGCTACTCATAGGCCATGTGCTCCAGGCCCTTCATGAGCCTCATTGCCCTTCTCTGGACACACTGCAGCACTTCAGTGTACTTGTACAGCACTTCCTGTACTGAGGGGCTTCACCTTCTTACAGCATCATCATAAGATAAGGAGACAGCAGTACACTGAAGTGGTATAGTAGGGGTCCCCAGGGTTCTAATTGAAGGTTGAAGGGTCTCACATGTCCACCACTTATGCATAGGTGTATCCTTACTTAGTGTGGACTTGTTGGCTCATTGAAGTTCTCTTCAGTGACTTTACAGTCTGAGCTTAGCACCTATCTTTGCTCCTCCTATTTACTTCACAAATTCCAACCCCTAGTTTTTGGAATCAAGAAAGCTGAAATTCAGTCATGCAAAAGAAAACAACAGTAAAAACTGCTCTAACCAGAATTTTTAGAAAATGCAGATGTAGTTTTAATGAAAATGAGGAAAACAAAACAAAAAAATCCCTCAAACACTTATGTTTATACCTGTCTCTCCAAATCACTGTTCAAGGATCCTTATTTATTAAATACTTCAGGCTATCACAACCTGCAAGCACCTGAACAGTTCTGCTGAAACCCAGGCACACGCGTGCTAAAGCCTTTACCCAAGAATTTTTACACAATTACATTTTTATTTTTAAATGATTTTTTAAAACTCTCAAAACTCTGTAACTGAAATGATGTTGTTTACTCAATTGAATCTTAAACACATTTCTCTGAAAAATAATTAAATACATACTTCTGTGTTAGCTGATGCAAGCATGGGCACATTGGAAGACTGCAGACGTGAGAATGTTTCTAGTACTGAACAAATGAAAAAAGAAAGCTCTCCTTGCCACATTTTTTTGCTTCTGGTGTAAGCAAGCCTTGTCAAAAAACAAACAGATAACCTTGAGATCGTATTTCAAAAAGACATGGAAGGATTCCCCTCCTCAGTTTTCTGGGTGTATTTCACTTTGCGCACTTTTTGTGATCTGAGGCTTCTGGGTGCTGATAATTGCTATCTAACGTGACAGGCTACATGCGCACTTTTCTGAACGTGGTGATAGCAGTGCCTTAAAACAAGCATCAGAAGGCTAAAACTCCAAGGCAGAAAAATACAGCAAACTACTACAGCAATAACAGTTTTCTTAACTTAGAGCAAAAAGAAAGATGATAAGGACTGAAATGAGCAATGAAATCAGTCTGAGGCAACTCTAGCAAAAATGCTGGAATTGCATTTTTTCAGTATCTAAGGCACCTTTTATGTAACTTAGTTCTTAAGGACAGTATACCTGCTAAGAATAGAACATATTTAAACCTAAACATGATGGCACTTTAAATCAGCCAAACAAAATAGACTGCTGATGGAGCTTTGATCTGGTATATTTATGCATTTCAATACAGTTACTCTGACTACTGCCAAACATAGTTTTTGTCTACAACTTTCTGACAAGTGCAGTCCTCCAGAAACATTCTCTCCCTATTAATGTCTTCAGGAGACCTCACATGAGTAAACATATATGGAACAACAGACTAGGTAGTCTGGTCTACTGATAACCACAAGGTTTAGTGAAGGTATTACCTCTCCAGTCTAGGCAGAACTATTCTAATAAAGCTATTTTCTCTGTATCCTGTCTTAGTACTCCAATATAGAACTCAGCAACTCAAAAAGATATCTGTGCTGGGGAATGCAAGCTAGTCCATGCTTGTGAAAACAACCAGGCTTGAACAGTGATGCCCAAGAACTGAGTTTTCCACAGCAAGTACATTCAAAAGTGGCATGGATGATTCTGAAGTAAAAGTTACAAAGCATTTGTAATTAAAAAAGGCCTACCCTCTCCAAACATCAAATCCTTGAAGATCATTTCAGACAAACCCTTCCTATATTTCAGCTTTGATTTTGGTATCTATCACAGAAAGATGTAATGGCAAAACCTGACCTTGGAAGAGTACTCACAACTTCCTCCTGTAAGTACTACTTAACACAAAATTGACCTTAATAATAAGAGAAACCTTACTGAAAAATGAAAAGGTGAGGAAGATGCAGAGGAAGAAAGCCTCCAGATTTGCATTAAGTATTTTGTAAGGTAAGCAGAACTTTAAAATAAAGGAAGGAAACAAGGTCATGACAACCACTTCTAACACATCACCACTCATCGTAAGGCATAACCAACCTTCACATTGAACATAGACTAAGACAAAGGAACGTATTGAGAAGAAATTAAATCTAGCATGTATTAATTTTACAGAATTACAGAGAAATCTCCTAATTTCAAATTATATTTTGAACTACCATTCGCTTTGTAGTTCAAACAATTCTTGAATGCCAGCTAAAGCCTTTTTTTTTTTCTTTTTTTTTTT
>WBNM01030645.1:398776-446316 GCA_013399055.1 Ramphastos sulfuratus
GACAATTCCTAGGTTGTTCAAAGAGCAGTTTCTCATAAGTTTCTCTTACATGACATGTATATACTGCAAGAGATCATTTTATGAGAAATTTTGATTAGGGGTACTCCTCTGCTGAGACTCTGGGAACTACAAAGGATTAATGAAAGATTTATACAGTAGCCAAGTAGTAAATATTTCCTCAAATAAACCTTTTACTCCATGGTTCGGACAAGTTACAAGGGTATTTAAACAGACCTCTTGATATAATTATTTTTTTAATCCTGTTCTGTGCAGGATTTCATTACAAAAGAGCAAAGAGAAGCAATTAAACAAATGGAAATTAATAAACTGGTTTTATCTATGTTTAGAGTAAGGTTGATTGTTTACAATCAGTATATGATTGGTCACTCATTAGAAATACTTATCTCAGTGTTTGCTTCCTTTAATCCCATTAAATAAAGTTCTGCTTATCTGATAGATCCTTTAAAGCAAATCTGAGAAGGTGGTTCTTGAGGCCAGTTTTTATGTTAGGTAGTACTTGTTGGAAGTGTTTCTCAAGATCAAATTTTGCCTCTGCATCTTTTTCAGAAGGTGCCAAAACCCAAAGCTGAAATGTTGAAAGAATTCTTTTCAAACAAGTGTTCACCTTCTGTTTTAAAACAACTTAATACTTTATACCTTCTGATCAACTTTACTCCATAATCATCCACATTAGTCTTATTCACTGTATAAATTTTTGAAATTATTAATTCTATAGTCCAGAAATCTGAAAAACACTAAATCTTCAGAAATACACACGCACGTGCTTATAACAGTACTGTAACAACTCTATAGCATCTACATAAAGAGTATTTATATTTCCTAGTAATATTTATTGCACTATATTTTTATTGAGACATACTACAGCACATACTAGTTTCAAATCACTTTCTATTTCTTGGACTAAATAATTTATTCAAAGAATTTTGACCAGCTTTGTCAATGTCATTAAGCCAGCTTCCAAAAAGCTACTCAACTATGTAATTATTTTGACTTCTAAGACTGCAGAACAGAATGGATGAAGCCCAGAAAACATTGACATATAAACTGCTATGCTCAAGATACTGTAACGACACTATCAACCACTTCTGAAGTGCTGGATAAAATAAAAACAAGGGAGGGCAGAGAAGAGAAGATGTTATTTTACAACTCAAGAAATACTGCAGTAGGGAGTTACTCAGGGAAGGGTAACAAGTAAGAATGATTTTAGTCTAGATTTAAAAAAAAAACAAAACAAAAACCCACACACACAAAAACAAACAAAGAAAAACCAAAACCACACCACAAAAAAACCACACCAAACCCCAAATCAACAAAACCACAGAACTCAGCATCACAAAGATGCAAAGATTGCAATCAAGTTGTATTCACTGCTTTTTGTCAGGAGTATTGTCAGTATTGTCTCTGAATACTTTCATCAAGTTGTGGAAAGATGGATGCTGTGCAACTGCAGCACTCCTTTAATGAGAAGTGACACCCTAAAGTAGAGTCTATAGCTGCTCTCAAGCTGCTCATGAGTCATGAGATCTGGGATACAGCAATTCATATTGGCTCTGACATTTACCAGGGAATGAAATATCCATAGTTGGTTTTAAATTATGTTATTTGAGAATGTTCCTGTATTTAAAGCAAGTGAAAGATGATTTTTATAGCCTTCTTCAAACAGAAAACAACTGAATTATCCACAAATACTTCTTACTATTTTTGTTGTTCTGAAGATAAAATGGTGTAGCATGAGCTGTGTCCAAGTCAGTTAAGGGATGGATAACAGTAAGGTGCTGCTAAGAAGCAAATATTGTTCACAGAACAGTCCACTTTTCAGCCATCATATTGTATCTGTTATCCAAATGCTAAGATAGAAAGTGAACTTTAAAATTATTTCCAAATGCTAATTTTGCATTAAATCTTTGTGAAAGAACGAATGGCTGTTCTTTCAAGTACTGTAATGACTTGTTTTAACAATCTGAAATCGTCCTAAAACAAAAATGCAACCCACAAGCTCTGCTTTCGTCTCTGCAAGCAATGTTTGACTCTTTGCCCTTTCATATTGACTCACTAAATTTTCCACGTCAGGTGCTGGCAAGATAACAGGAGAGAATGACACTGCTTTGGGTCATCATTTTGGAAGGCCACATCATCCAGTTTCCTCAATAATCTAGTAGAAAATAATTCAATTTTCAGCCTTGTCCACTTGAAGATTTTCTATGTAAGCAAGTCACTGTTTAATAATGGGCCATGGCAAATCCCAATTTCTTGTAAACACCTATGTATTGAGTAGCTGAATCTATTTCAGTGGAGAAGCAGAGAATGCACTTAGGACAGACAAATAGTATCAGTGTAGGAAAGCAGCTTTGGGGGCTATTATTAAGGATTTGTTTATCCAGAGAAATAAGAAGATACTACACAAGTTTAATTCTCTATATCTTGGCAAACTCAGTTTAACTGGAACACATTCTAGAATGTGCTTTCTCTGTTTTTTAAGAATATCACTCTTATGAAAGACATCATCACTGGATGTCCTGTCTCCTCTTCTCGCTGCCCTAGTGTCTCTTAGCAGGAAAAAAAATTGCCTCTTAGAGGTTATATCAGAAAGCCCCACTTGCACTGCACAAAGAGTACAGCCTCTGTTCCAAGGGAGACAGGTACTGTCTGTTCTGCTGCTGTGTACAACAAGGTGCCATTTCTCCAGGCCTGACTGATCACGTTCACAGTCCAGAAGTCTAATCAGCACTGCATTAACTGATGGGATACAAATCAGCAGTTTCGTTTCTCTGTTCCCCTGCTCTTTGCTGTTACACCCTGAGAATCACATAGTAATTGGCTGATAGGACATAAGCAGAACTAAAGGTGAATGATGTAAAAAACAAACAAACTATCGCAACTCTAATGCCACAGATTTACTTTTGTTTCTTAATATGGCATTTCAAAAGTACCACACATTACAAAATCTTCAAGAGAATTTCTGTAACATTCTAAAATGTAAATCAAATATGCAAACACATCCTGTGCTACTATGCTGGATCAGCAGACAGTTCAAGTGATGTGCCAAGGAGCAAAGAATGAAACCAGTAGTCAGAAGCCCGCTCCATTATAGCGGCCCCAAACCATGACACAGGAAAAAACTCCCATTTCATACTTTAACTTGCAAAATGTTAGAGCAGCAAGAATAAAAGCAAGCATTGAGGTTTAAGAAGAGATTAAAAGAGAAAGCAGACACTGTAGAAACATCTTCTATCCTTTCTCTGTATTCAGAAAAGTTGTTCCCAGGGTACTTCGGGAGGCTCCATTTCCATTCTGATTCTCCCAGCTGGTAGGCAGAAATCATATAAAGTTTGACCATTCTGGAAACAAGAGAGAAGGGCTGCAATTGCACTGGATAACAAGGACGGTCCCTAAATCCAGGCACAGCACCCTGGCAAGCATCCTAGACTCACAAAAGGTGAGGATAAAGAGAGAAGGAAGCAGGCACTTCACCATTATGCCTCTTGAGCAGAGCCTTCCCACACCCCCTGCTTTGTGTCTCTTGCCAGTTTGACCTCTTGGCTAGCATACACAGGTATTCAAGATATGGTTCAAGGCTGCTTTCTACTATGTACCTATAAATCTGCTGCATTAGAAAAAAGTAAGCTTTCATTGAAGACAGAAAGGAAAACAAAAACCACTGCTTTTGAAAAAAAAAAAAGTTATTTGCAATGATTAGATGAATTTGGGATGACTCATGGTGATAAGGTGGCACGTTCAGAGTACATTATACAGATTCTGCAGTGGGTTTTTTCCCTTTTTTCTTTTTTTCTGAGAAAGAAATTCTGTAGAATTCAAATGTGGGACAAAGTTTTAAGCTTCACATTTAAAGTCTGTCTCTACGGTTTTCCATGAGTCTTAAAATTATTCTTTTTTAAATGCATAGAGCTAAACCACTGGGTTACAAAAACTGTAATCAACATTTTACCTGTATAGGTGGCTCAATCATTATCCACGCAGGAAGCATCAAACTTGGGTTAAGAGGCTGAGTTCCTACACGGAAATAAATGCCACCACTGGTGTCACAAGCCCAAACATGCTGATTTCCACAGGTCAAGCTGATCAGCTTAACAGCACCTAACAACAAAGAGACTATTGGCAACCTGGTATTTTCCTTTCAAATTCAGCTAGCAATGAGAACTTTCATTTAAATTTGATTATATTAAACCAGTTTTAAACACAGTCACATAAAAATGATTAGAAGTTAATACAACTTGTGAGAGAAAAAAAATAACCACTAGATACAATGAATAAAACCAACAGATAGTGTGTCAGGTACTTCTCTTTTAAATCTGAAAACACCTGTTTTATTCATAGGATACTACAGCTTCCAAACCCCACTAAAAATATACCATTAAAATAACTCAATTCAAGTAGGGAAACATTCCATGACAAATGCTGTCAGTGCCTAGACAAACTTTCACACGACCTAATGTGAACTTTTTGCTGTAGCTGGCCGTGCTTGTAGACTTTTAGAAGGTGTTGATCTGCTAATACATTCAGAAAAGAACATTCCCAATACCAGCAGCACTTCAAAAATAAGAGACTATATGGGTTATGCACTTCAGTATTAACATACCGGTATCTGTGAATAAAGGAGCTGATTTTCAATGAATTTACATTAAACAGTGTATGTATTTGTTACACCTATTTCAGAAGTGCATCAATATTTAACTCTGTTTAAGTCAGAACAAATCAGCTGCTAAGTATGTTTTGGAATTGTAGGGTTGGGGTTTTTTTGCATACCAAATCACACCCATCCATATTGCTATTGAAAGTTAGCAAAGTTATTAGAGAAGCACATCCAATATTTTAGACTGAAAAGAGCTGCTAGCTAGCTGTCAGCTGGAACTCTTTCACATTCATTTTAAAATAGCCCTGTGATGCAATATACATAACATGATTTTTTTCTGTCTCTCAGTGTCAGGACAAGTAACGGAAAACATATTCTGCAGAAAGAGAAACCCCGTTGCTACAGATACACTGCAGGAGGAATGCTCTGGTCAGACTCCAAACTAAAGATGCTAAAAATAGGCCTTGCTGGATGATTGAACATTCCAGTGCTGCTTGGGATACCCCATTCTTCGTAACAGCTCTCTCTTCAGTGATGTGAAATCTGGCAACAAAACCTTGTAAAGTTCATCATATAAAACATTCTTTAAAGAGGGGGGTGCAATTTTATCCCAGTGAGTGAAAATTTAAGGCATTGCTGGGGGAAAGAACAGGAAACAACAGTACTATGCAGCTTTAATTTTTAGTTATCAGCAATAGTAAACAGATCTTATTAATGCAATTATTTAACTTTCTGAATCATAGGAATTCAAATTAATCTCACCCCAAAATTTCCTCTAATCATACAGCTTCATATTAAATAAATGACAAAACTATACACAAAAGCTTACTGCTTGAGAACAACTTTCCTTTGCAGGCAGGGGAGTGACATTCAGCTACAAAGTCAAAATCTTACTTAAAATCTTATTACTCATTCTAACATAAAGTAGGACTCCAAGTAACAGCTTTGTCACATGAGGTCTCAGCTGTTGAAATGTTCTGAACCAAACAAGCACCAGAGCAGCCAAAGATGGAATCATGTATCACCCACTCGGCACGGCTGATATTATTTACGTCTACCATACAATTTGATATTTAAAAATGCAGCTCATGTAAATGTTTTGGGGTTTCTCCATCCTCCCCCTTACTGTTTTTATTGTAGGAGGTCATACTAACCACATTCATTGACTGTTTAGAGGAAGTAGCATGATTCAGAGGCATTGTTTATTGTTGAAACCTAAAGGTCATCCTACTCAATTTTTATACTGATAGCGAAATCCTAATCAAAATAATTTGCTACATACTACTCCCACTACAGGGTGTAAAGGCAAGACGAAGATGCTACCAACACAATACTAATATTTCAATATTAATGCTGACAACACCACCACTTCCATACAGAATTCCAAATGCCATTTCACAGCAATGTCTTTTCCCTAATGTTTCAAGAGTAAACTTAAAGATAAACTTGAACAGTAAACAGTTCTCCAATTTCTTCAGCTCCATTAAATAAAAGCCCTTTCAACCTACTACAGTCTACCATACATATTTAAATGGAGGAAAAAAATGCCTAAATCATTTTCACACTTAAGTATTAATCTACAGTAATAGGTAAAGTGTCCTGTAGGAAGTATTTCCAGACCCCAGATTTCTGCAATCCCACCACGGTGTGACACAAAGCTAACAAGAACAGCTGAATGTGAAGGTTGAACTTCTGAACTGCTGAAGCTGCCAAGCCAGCTATTACAGTCAGCTACAGTCATCAGTTACACTGATCTGCTTTATGAATGCTTTGAGGTTTTCACACAACAACAAGAGGTTACTTATTATTTCAGTTAAACAGTTAGTATCTAAACTGCTGGAAAACAATGGTATTATAGGAAAAGTTTAAAACTCTACTAAGCAACATAAGGAGTGTGGACAAGTCTATCCAGTAGGGCAGTGCTTAAACTGCAGGATATTTTAGTGATTTGGAAACAGTTCATACGGTCTGGAAAAACTGGTGTATAACTGGCAAACAAATTAAAAGATGTATTTTTAAAATTTTCCATGAAGTACTACAAATTGTATACTAAAACTGTACATGAAGCTTGAAGTCTGTCCCAGTCTGACAGCTGTCTGCCTTTTCTGAACCCTGCAGTTTAAAATTGGCTGTCTGTTCTCAGACCAGTAATGATAACTGCTATTAAAGAACAGGAAAATTTTAAAAAACCTTTTGAATTATCTTTAAAATGGTGTGAGAATGGTGCATAATTTAAATTTCTTTAATTTTCTCTTGAAACAGGAATGCAGGTTTGCACGAAGATAACAATGTTCTAATGTCAGACTAACTGAAGAAATCACTCTACTTGGAATATTATTGGTGAAGCTGACATCTTACAATACATGAAGCTGGTTTGATTGCCCTGCACTCAAACTGGAAGGACATTTAAATGATCAAAATATGGTCAATAACTTCGGTCTTACGTCTATCCAAATAAAAAGAGCAGTTAAGCAGCAGCATGTTCTTAACATTATGCTGAATCATTAGATCAGCATAAATGTGAAGATGAGTGTTACCAGCTACGTCACTTATGGATGCCGCAACTCTTGGAGCAAAATTTTTCCTTGACAGGATCTTAATGCAACTTTGGCCACTGTGTTACGAATACATTTAACCACAAAATTCAGGGCCTTGTTTACGGTACTTCCCAGGACCGCACAATTATGGTTACACTGTAATACAAGAACTAGACTAGTTAAATCTACCGATACACCTGCACAGCACTGTGTAACTCTGAGTTATCTCTTGTTGAGAAACTGTAAGCACATATAAAGTATCCTGCAAACAGTAAACATTGCTGTCGCCAGCAAAACCTAAATGAAACATTGTTTAAAAGCCACAGCTGTTCCTGATGGACTGTAAGGCCCATTACTGTAATTTTGCTGTATTTGTTTATTTAACCCAGTAAAGGTTCCATGTAAGTAAACCAAAAGATACTCCTGAAGGAAAATATTGGCTGTCTGCTAAGTGAGTTTAGAGATAACCTAACTCAACAAAAAAATCATACCTAGTTGAGAGAGATCCAGTTTTGTCCAGTGCATCCCTGTTGGACAGCTGGATGAAAGCGTTCTAATAAATATCTGCCCGTGACTATCCAAGCCCCAGATGGCATCTTGGCAGGCAGAGTAATGCACCATTTCAGCCTCTGGTGGCAGTTGTACCGTAGAAGGACGAAACTGAGGATTCTGATCACTGACACAAAACAGATCCTTGTTGCTTTGGCACAGCCACAGAAAGCTTCCTAAGGAAAAAACATTTCTGTCATTAGAATCATTCTTAATCTGCTTCGAGAGAGCTTATACATCATCTACTTCAGATATACTGATATACTTTCAGAAGTCAAAACCAAAGCTTCTTGGCTATGTTTACAGTGTAAGATTTTGAAGTATAAATACGCATCCTAAGCCCTTATTTAGGCACCTCGGCACTCCCTTTCTCAAACTCATCTGAGGAAACTAATGGAGAAAATACTTAACAGTGCACTGACACTTCCCCTTATTATTTTACTTTTCTTTACTCTAGATATTTGCCTTCAAAAACCAGCATTCTTTTTCAGCTCTAAATCACAATTTTTTGGTGATTTTTGCCAATAAAGCCAGTGTACTTCACTAATGCAATAGCTAACTATTAGAATCAACAGTTGAATTCCCTACCATGGTCACACTTTTACTGATAAAATACGCAATTTTGCTGCAATAGCTGCACTGACAAGAGAAGTACTTGGTCAGCAAAGGCCTTCCAGCAAAGCGTGCTCCAAGAATTCATATTACAAAATTTGACCACTCGTACTGCGGCAATTTAGAAAGTTACTGCTCCTAAAAGACTACCTGTCCCTCTGTTGCACATCATTCCACACCAAAGATGGCAGAAAAAAATAATATGCTTGGGGTTTTTCTAATCTCCAGTAGTTCTACAGATATATTTACACCTTACTTCAAATAGTTTAGATTCCTGCTACAGAAAAAGGACCTAAAATGTTAAGTAATTCAAGATGCTTAATTACTGACATCATTAATTCCACTGTATTAAAAAAAAAAATCAGATCTTACATGCTTGGATTGTTGATTCACTAACCTTCTTTAGATGAAGCTGTGGAAGCCAATACAAAAATCCATTTTGTGGCAGAAGCAGTACCACGAGGCACAATAGTATTCCAGTAAGTACCTTTAAAGAAAGAACTGAGTGGTATTAGCATGAGATTCAATTTTCTATTACAATTTGTTATGACTTAAAATGATACCATTTAAAAACATTCTGTTGAAATCATTCATTAAACATCATCTAGAGAAGAATTTCTATGAAATCTCTCAAGAAACTGTTGGAAGGTGAGGAAGCGGAGAAATCCTCCTCCTGACATATGTACATGCACAGAAAAGTGGAAATGCAGAACAGAAGAATAGAGAAGATCAATGGTCTTATCAACTTATAACTGCATTTCAATGACCTTGTAACTACATTTCAATATCTGAAGGGGACTTACAGAATCGCAAAATGCTAAGGTTGGAAGGGACCTCAAAGATCATCTAGTTCCAACCCCCTGCCANCAATGGTAAAATACAGGAACAGGTTGCCCAGCAATGTGGTTGAGGCCCCATCCCTGGAGACATTCAAGATCAGACTTGATGTGTCTCTGGGCAGCCTGATCTAGTCAGAGGTCCCTGCTGACTGTAGGGGGGTTGGATGAGATGATCTTTGAGGGTCCATTCTAATCCGATGCAACCTGTGAACCTGTGAATCAGGAGATCAATTTGATAACAGTTTAAACAGACAATGTTCTAAACCTACTCTTAGTGTCTGCCTGATCAATGTACTAATCAAAATCTTATTTTTAGAAATGCAGCAATAAAACCAAAGGAAGCAATGTCTCTGTTGTCATTTTAAAACTGTAACTGTTTTGCATAGTCGTGTCAGTCGTGAACTGGACTCCACTGTGCTAACTATAACAGGTACAGTAGTTTAAGATTCTCTTCTTATGACAGAGAAAACACAATTGTAGGTACTAGGAAGAGTACACAGTTCACTTGTGGACACAGAATTTTCCATAAAAAATATTTCCCTTTAAATGGGTAAGTATTTAAGACAAAGAGTCAAGGCATCATTTCATTTAGTTTTTAAACATGCAATTGTTTCTAAAGCTGCCCTGACTCACCATGGATAATTTTGTGCTGATGGAACCATAGTTAGTTACTTTCTGTCATTATATTAGATACAAAAACACACCAACCTATTAAGTTTCCCTTTGCCACATGGAATTCATTTTTGCCTGAAGAGATCCAGACCCCACTGCTATTAACCCCAAGGAGGCTGGGTTGACACTGAAGCTGCTGCGACCAAAATGCCATTCGAAGTTTATCAGCCACCTTCTCCACAGGTGCCTGAGCTGCTGTTGCCACTGTATGAGTTGCTTGGATTATTGTCTGGAACAGGCTGCATTGGTCAAACACTACATAATCAGTGATACTTACCTAGGTGGGAGAGGAAAAAAAAAAAAAAAAAAAAAAAAAAGCTTTTGGTGTTTACGCGTTATTTACAGGACATCTACTCAAACTTTAGCAACCATCACAGGAGTTTAGCAACCTTCAAAGTACAGGATAGGAAAAATAGAAACAGGATATTTTGAGTAAGTAAGTCTTCATAATAAACTAGAAGCAATATTAACCATCAGCTTGCAATTCCCTCCTGTCCAACAATACACTTTGAATTACACATTTTAAGAAAGCACTTTGTTTTTGGATGACATCTCTCTTCTCCCTCTAAAAACATGTTGAACTCTGCA
The DNA here is from genome assembly GCA_013399055.1 of Ramphastos sulfuratus. NCBI lineage: Eukaryota > Metazoa > Chordata > Aves > Piciformes > Ramphastidae > Ramphastos > Ramphastos sulfuratus. Next base: position 409,186 of record WBNM01030645.1, read on the forward strand.
AACTAAGAGAGATGAATTTTCAGTTTCCCAAAGTGAGAAACCTGCAAAACATAGCACTTTAAATCACATAGCACAAACTGGTAATAGTCCTTTGCAACAAACTCATGGGCATTTTAATCTATAAGGCAGGAGAAAGTCTAAGTAAGCAACTGCCCAAGTTCCGTTACAGACATCTAGGTTGGTGACAGTTTGGGGTACTCCTAGAAATGATGGGAATGCTGAAGAGCACAAAAATAATACAAGCAACTTACCAACAATCTCAAAGCCAACCTATTTACAATGTCCACATGAGATATCAGATTATACATGCACTTAAAGTGAAATTCTTGTAACTTAGATAGCCACGTAGACAAACAGATTTTTTTGTACAATTGTTTTGGTACCCCCTTTTCCCTCTTTTCTGTCTCTGGGGAGAACAAGAAAAGATGGTAAAACAGTTGGGAATCAATACTAGGGACTTCTGAGTTGTTTTTACCCACATGATATAAGACCAAATGAAGCAAGCAGCCCCACATGGTTCAAAGAAACCTCAGCTAAATGGATTAACGTATAATAAATAACCTTGTAAAAATACTTTTACTCATTTCATCTGGCTAAAGAAAAGGATGGGTACTGGAAGACAAGAGACTGCATTCAGCAGCTATATTTGACCAATTTGCCTAAACAACATGTCCTATTGCTATTGCTAGGATACCATGCACCATTGATACAACCTGGTAGAGTACATTTCTTGTATTATTGAAAACTGTGATGATGATGATGATGATGATGATGATGATGATGATCTGGATAACCATGGGATGGGGTTTTCCCTTTTTTTATAGCAGACATGAAAAGGGATTTCAGCTACACTACAGTTTTAATATATTGAATAAAGAGTGCTGTAATATATCAAACAATTCATGGACTTTTATCTTAGAATCTCATGAGAAAACGATGCACAAAATAAACCCAGGCTAAAAGACCAAACTGAAATTAAAATAAAAAAATGCCTACTTGCCACCAATGGTTATCATCTCCTTGTGGTTTCTTTGAAACTATACCAGTTCTGAACCACAGATTTCCATGGATATCCAAAGCCCATAATGTCTGCTGATCTCCAAGGGTTATGCACACTGGTTCCAAAGCTTGCATTTCACTGGAAATGAAAATAAGTAAGAAAATTTTTATGCTTATGTTAAGGAAGATCTTACAATGATGACAGCAGTTTGAAGTGATTGAACTTAGCATGGCCAAGCTCAAAAACCACATTTGTTAAAAATTTTCAGTTACTCAGTAAACAAAGTTTTCTTAGTTTGCGTAAGTAGAAATAATTCAACAAAATATCCTTCAAAGATAACTTGAGATTTGAAACTTGAATACGTAACAATAAAACTAGCCCAAACCTAATTTGTTCAGTAAATAATAAAGAGCTGTTTTCTTCGAGTTTTTGATAAAGCAGCTATATCAATTTATCTCCTCTGACCTCCTTGCCCTATTCCAAAAACAGTATGACCCATTCAGGGACCATAAATAGAAAAATCAAACTATTATGTTGGGTCTGGGGCTCTAAGTTTCCTGTTGTGCAAACAATTTGCAAGCTCAGAAAGTCAAGTGGATCGGGCGATTGTATCAGGCATTTAAAAAGTAGTCAACAATGCTACTTCTTTCAGAGAATCTTTCTTAACAATTTCAGAACAAACAGAGATTGCCTTCTGTAATTTTAATGCAAAGCCCAAGAACATTAGGTGTACCTAAGGCACAGGCCAAGTAGATATTTTCAGTGAACAAAATAACTGAAGTAAATGCAAAATTCAGATTTCAATAATACAACAAATACTTTCTTAGACTTTCCAGCACTGAAAGCAATTATTTGTGTCATTCTGGTTATGAGGCAGTCTCATCAGTGTTGTTACCTGACAATATCGCTCTTCCATTGCTCTCCTTCAGGACAAAAGCTGCGTACTCCCTCACGGTAGAGCAGGACCCGCTGCTCACTCAGTGCCCACACAACATTATTTCTGGATGTGACCTGTGACAGTGGATAAGGGCAGTCAACCTTTACTGCTCGGGCACAAGGACGATCCACACTCAGGCCTAAAAACCAAAAAAGGAGGAGTGCTTTACAAACTTCAGGGTTTTGCAACTAAAAGGAAAGAGACAAAGCTACCCAATAAAATGAGGAGGGAAATATATCTTTTATATGCTAACAGTTCTCATTTGACAACTGTTTCCTTGATGACTATTTTTTCTATGAACTACTAGTAGTTTTCTCTAATGGAGTTGAGTTTATACTTTAAGAAATAACACACTGTATAGACTTTATCCCGCAGAGTGGACAAGTCCTGCCCTGTCATTTCCGTTCCTTTTCTCCCTCTAGCGTCAGTATCAGGAATCTCCGCTTATAAAAATTTCATAGACTTGGCAGAAGCATCAAAGAAAAAGGCAGTAATGGAAGAACCTTTGCCCAAAACGTGCCAGGGAGAGAGGCAACCTGACTTGAACAGGCACAACAGACCAATTACAAAAGGGCATGCCACAGTGCATAGTTCTGATAGGAGGAGAGAGGATCTGATGCATTTAGAGGTAGTTTGCAGACATTTATACGTATAATTGAGCGGAACATGTCTTCTTCACTGCTACACTAAAGCTTGATTTGCATGACCATATATGAAAGTTCTCAAGCAGACATAGCTTTTGCATAATCTTGTCATGCTGCCAATGCAAAAATGAACAGACCTCCCTCTCGGATACTCCGAAATAAACCACTCACATTCAAACCTCTGAGCAGACACTTTTGTGATGTAAGTTAGATAAGGCAATGAAGTGAATGAAAAGATCCTGAAGAAACAACTATTACTGATTGCCTCACGTTAACAAAATAGATACACTGAGAATGTATTTTTGGCATCAAAAGCAAAATTTAGAAACCCAAAACCAGCAAGCATAATGTAAGCCAGTGTAACCAAACCAATCTCTCACTGGGAAGAAAAATATTGGTTCAAACCTTCACAGCCCCGTGTGATTGACATCAAAAGTTCAATCTTTATCGCCATTATCCATCGCCATTCTTGCTGGCAATATGCATGTGACCTTGGGGAGGCCACTTGTTTTCTCTATTAACTACTAAATGTAATGGAACAAAAATAGTTTGAGTAGAGTACCTTTGAAACAATGCCATGTATTTAAACAGTTTTCTTAACCATGGACATTTCTATATTGTGCTACAGCAATCTAATCTACAGACAGCATTTAATCTAGAGACAGCAGGAGACAACTAGAATAAATGGAAGGTAATTAAAAAATTTAGCAGCCACTCTGAAATGTCCTGCTTCAGTGTGTCTGTTTCTCCCTTACCTAGTCCTCCATGTTACCTAGTCCTTACCCAGCTTCTCCATGTTATTTGTAATTTTTCCTTACCAATTCATCCCTCTGTGCAAAGCCCACACATTCTTTGAATACTTCCACAAAGAGTCCCTGATACTCATCCTCCTTTATTCTAAAATTTGGAGCTCCATCCTTCATTCCAGCTACTTGTATCTGGTCTGAATATTCTCTGCATAACAACTTCCATATGCATCCTTTTCCATTCAGTGAAGCGGATTAAACTAAGGCCATGATTTCAAAGTTGCCACCAGGCTATTCCTTTTTCTGGTTCTTGCTTCATTCATGTCCAGTGAGAAGATTGCTGCTCCACAGCCTGTTACATTCCTCTACTGGCTTTGTTTCCTCTGTCACTAGAATACTACCTACTTCCAAAGCACTTCATGATCTTCGGTCTTAGAATACCCAAGTGGTAACTCTGCCATCCATCAGACGTGTGCTTTTCAAAACACACAGCTTCTACCTTCCCCTGCTCTTCCCTCTATACCTAAATATTTTTTGAACAGGCACTCACATTCTCATTAACTTTCAAAGTCTTTCTTACAACACTGTTAAAGTCCTTAGAGTAAGAAAAAACAAACACACACACTTAGGGCTCAGTTGTTTCAATGCATTTTACCATTTTCAAGGTAAGGATATTATTTCAGTATTTTCTGCAATCATTTTCCATTTATCTGCACCTATCCAATATCCTTCCCCTGTCATAAATTCTCTATACTGTGTATTCCACTTGGCACAGAAAAAAAAGGGGCCACAGACCAGCTTTTCCAGTCTCCTAATTACATGGAATCTCAACTGTTTCCAACCATTTCTCAAGATAAAAAGGTTTCCTTATGTCCTGGCTGTAGATAAGTGTTTAGAACAAGTTGTGATCATTCCATAGTCTGGAACTCTTACAATCCTAGCCTGCAAAAATTCAAAGAGCCTGCGGTTAATTCAGGTACCTGTTTGCAGATACAGATCTCCATTTGTTCTGATAATCCAGGCAGTGTCATCACTCAAAGATACAAATACAGCCTGGGGTAAAGCCTCATACCAGTGGCGTTTCCCTTTTATAGTTACTTTTCCACAAGCAAATGCTTTGTTAGTCTTCTGTTCAATCTTCCAGAGAAGAGCCCCTGCATGAGGAATTAAGAGAGAAGATTGTATCACTTACCAATTACTGCAACAGAGACAGTTGATTTGTCTTACCTACATCTAAACTAATGGGAGTGAAAGGCAAACCAGTAGGATTAAACAGAAATGCAAGATATAAAAGGGTTTGTAATTATTTTTAAAAAGCATGACCAGGACAGTGGTGAACCTGCTTAGGAATTGCTAGAATGCATTTATCATTAGAGCATGCATGATTTTTAAGGGTTTAAATGCAGGTCAATTCTGAGTTGCACACTGATATATAACAAATTCCATGTCACAGCCAAATAAGCCTACTATTAGGAGAACGAAGTTCATGGCTTGCTTTTATACCAGTTTGGTACATAAGGAAAATGGGTCAGTTGTAGTACTTAAGCCTTTCACAAATACTTGTCCTAAAGCATAACTTTTGTGGACCAGTCATGAACGACAAACACCTAAACAAATGTGCTGTCCCACACCACAGTGAGCTGCACTATTACCTCTTCATTACACAGCATGAGCAGACAAACACAACCCTGCACATCCATCCCTCACTCAAATTAGCAAGGATAGCTCAGAAAAAGACAACCAAATTGAACTCCAAATTTAACTGCTGATTGGCATCCACGCTGGTTCATACCAGAGCAGTATACTGCTATAGCAGTAGTATACTGGTTAACAGACTCTTGTGTTAAAATATCCATGGGAAACCATAGATGCTAGTCATTTGCATGGATTCAGTGAAGAACTGAGTAAGTTCCTGGATCTTAAGGATCATAAATGCAGAGAAACAACTACCTTCCCAGGAAACCTCTGAAACACCAACAATTGCAGTCTGAACCTACTAAGGGCAAACGCCATACAGGCTAACCTGTTCCTTTTAATTTTCTGCAGACATCTACTTTTGACCACTGCTGAAGACAAGATACTGAGCTAGATGAACCTGTGATCTCACCTAGGACAGCCACTCCTAAATTTTTTTTGTCCGGAACAAAGCTCAGCTACAGGTCACATAGAACACTTTTCTTCTTAAAACAGACAGCAAATCTTTCCCTAAAGAGAGATGTTGACATGTGCTGTTAAAGATGACGAAGCAAGAAAAGCAGTAGGAGACTAAGTAAAGAAGTGCCTAATAAATCTGCATTTTCACATCTGGAACAACTGGGAAAGCCAAAAGCAATGAAAGCTTATAACCAAAGCCCATTTCATTGTAATCAACATAATCCACATTCCCAATCATCCAGAACAAACTCAGATGCAAAAGTATCAGAAATCAAAAGGGTTTTTTTTAATATTGAAAAAATTAATCTACAAACGCATATGGCAAATCAATTCTACATTTTAAAAAAAAAAAAAAAAAATCACCAAAAACTTAAAATTTGTGAATTGTAAGCAGCTCAAAGATTTTTTCATAAACAAGGATCTCATCATTCTTCTCTGCCTATGACTGAACTGATACTTCTGAACTTCACTCTAATCATCTGACAACTTCCCCAAAATGCAACATGAACCCATAAGAAAGACACTTAAACAAGAACCTGGTACACTGAGGCAGTGAAGACAGAGGTGGTTGTATCACCTAGTATGATATTTATTTTTAAAAACCAAAAGCCACCCAACCAAACCACACTGCTGTTTACATGAAGCAAGCCTGAGATAACCAAGTTTCTGGAAGGACTGTATTAAAAAAAACTCCCAATAAACTGTTTACATGGAAACCACTTATGCACCAAATTGTATCTGTAATCTCAGAAAAATGACAAGTTTCGCTGAATTAAGTAAAAGCCATTATTACAAACAAACAAAACCAACCAAGAAAGAAAATAAAATACCATAGTCTGTAAAAGTTTCATTTCTGAGGTTGCAGGGAAGCCAGAAGCCAACCAACCTGAGGGAGAAACTGCCACTTGCTGGACACCATCCTCAAACTTCTGCCACCGCAACCCTGCTGCAGGAAGGGCACTGCAGTACAGGCTGCCTTTGTAGTCCAGGCACCAAATGTACTTTTCTGAGACCACCAGGCTCAGGATGCCATAACCTGGGCCAGAATATCCCATCCAACTTTCTGCAAACTAAAAATTGTGGAGTTAGAACAGCAGTAGGTGTCTTCGAACTGCACAAGAAAATGGCTATATAAGCACAGCCACTTCCATATTATGATTAAAAAAAAAAAGATAAAAACTGAAAGTTCTTAAATGTCTTCATCAATGAATATATTTGCCTTGTGTAGAATAAAACTACATCTGTCTGTTCCCTAAAATAGTATGTACTACAAAATAAGACTGCTAGAACAAATGTTTTAGCAACAATAAAAAAATCAAACCACAAATCCTCCCCACTGCTGTCTACCTTCAAAAGGCAGAAAATGTTCTTTTATTAAAAATCATATACTTAATGGACATAACATCTGCAAAAATACATGAAAATGTACAGTCTGCATGTAGTCCAGGAAATTAGTCATTGTCTATGAAGTGATAAGCAAAAGGAAACAGACAGTTGAGCACTGAGAAAGATAAATATCCAACTCTATGCTTTGCATGGTGCAGAGGCCACTATTGCAGAAATTTGGTTTAGACTGCTATCTTGAGAGCTTGCATGAGGTGTACCCAAGTACTGCATGCATGACCTGTAACACAAAGCTTTTTTAAACATTCCAGAGTAAGAACATCATGACCTGACACTAAAAGTCTTCTACACTTTGGTCAGCAGTTGTGGCTACTAGGTAGGATACTGGGTTGATCTCAATACCAGGCTGTTACCGATTTATCTAAAAGAACCAAAATCCCAGTCTAGAGCTGTATTTTCTTCTTAACTCTTCTGCTAAAACTCCCAGTGATCTTGGCAATTTCATAGAGTTTACAGTTATTTTCAGTACTTCTATAATCTACGTGGGAATTACTAATTCTGGAAACGTTCACCCAAAAAATAACAGTGAAGAGGAATAACAGAAGTAAAAACGTCAACATTTGAAATAGTGCTGTTTAAGGCACAAAGAAAGACTAATCCTCCTTTCAAGTATTTAAAGGCAAAATGATCCTTAGCTAGGGGCCAGTCTCCTGAAATAATGAAATTAATTCTCCACAAAGCCAGCTGAAGCTGGAAACAGCCTTGTGCATAATTTAAGTCTACTGGATACTCACACAAGGAGCATGACTTGGTTCTACTGTTCACTCTTTAAGGGATGGGTTTAAGACAGCATTTTTGTTGAGCTGGGAATAATACAGCCAGTGCAGCTTTGTAGTGTAAGCAGACATCCATCAGCCATTTTGAAGCTGGATGTATGACATTTCGGAAGAGCTACAGCACATACTGTTCCATGTCTGTATGCTTGTTTACTTGAATCAAGTAATAAAAAAACCTGACTTCTAGAGAAGAAAGGGTTAGTAATCATGCACAGGTTTCTTTTTAAATGCGGCAATTATATATTTTAACTGAAGTGAAAATACATACCTGATCAGATTTTAACAACACCATTTCATCCAGGCTTATCTTGGCCACATCCTGGGAACCAGGGCCAGCACCTGTATCAGGCATGCTAGTCTCTGAGGATGAATAAGGTAATCCGTGTCCATAAATATCCTCTTCATCACTTGAAGCAGATTTCTCAGTCTTACTTTCATGAGTGTCTGTTACCCATTCAGCAGTGCTAGTACTAGATTTAGCTTGGATTGCACGTTCAAACTTCCATCCAGAAATGGAAGTGTTATCTGAATAACCATCATTAGAATTGTCAAACTGGAGCACAGAAGGATCAGACAGAGCACTGTGTATTAGAGAGAGCTGCTGTTGTTCTTCCCTACCACTTTCATCAGTTTCCTTTGGTGTCAATGATGTCTGATCACCAAGTACACTGCCACATTTCAAAAACATTTGGTCTGTAAGGTCTGGCTCTTCAAAAGATTTTTCAATATCCTGCAGCTTCATTCTATCTAATTTTTCATCTATTTCACACAATGTAGGAAAATCCTGCTCCTCCTCTTGGCTCAGCTTTTCAAGCCAGCACTCACTGCTTGCAGAAACCACACTACCATTGTGCTCACCATCGACACAGCTTGTCAAGTCTTCTGGGAACATTAGAGGAGAAACAGATGTCACAGGTTCTATAATAGCTGAAGTACCCATACCACTGTCACTGTTTTCAATTTTCTGTAAATCAACCATATCTCCACTTTCTTCATTAATTAGCACACTTGCAGACTCAGGAGACTGTAGGACACTGAAAGTTTCTGAACCATTATCTTCTTGCAATATGGTATGGGACTCCACACTGAACATGCTTTCCTGATCTGGAGACCCAGTACTCAAATGATCAATACTGCCACTCATTAGGCTGGAAGTCATGGAAATGGAGTCTGCATTCAATGAGTGTGGACTATCACCGGAAAGCTGACGCTCATAAATTGGTGTACCTTCCAGAGAGCTGTGGTTTTTCCTGGTCCCACTTTCTGTTCTCACAAAACAATAGGGAGAAAATAATATCAATATCATTTTATTAAATTCACAGCAAGAAATAAAAATATTTTTATCACTGTGGAAGAACAGAGTTAAATCTAAATTTTGACATACCAATTTTTTTTAACTTCAAGACTGAAGGACACATGCAAAGGCAAAAAAAGTCTTAAAGGTAAAATATTCTAAAGTTGTAGCATCAATTTATTAAACAATTAAAATAACCAAGTACTCACACTAGTTTAACAAGCTAAAAGGCACGACTAAGAAAGACACTGTTAAATATCCTAAATAGGATACACAATTACAACACAGAACTGAAAGCGAAGTCCACTCTATGTTGCCATTTTAAGCACATTTTCAAAAGGCAAAGTTAAAAGAATTTTTAAAATAGATCTAAAAAGACATAATAAATATATAACTTTCAAAGTAAGCTTTCAGATTAAATCTACATGGCCCACAACAACTACTCAAATGCTCTCAAGAGCATGACAACAGAAACAAAGCATGTCAAATATACGGTCACATATGAAACATTAAATGTCACATGTTCTAATAATGAGTAGTGGAAGGGAAAGTTCTGTTAGATTTACCTTGTTTCTTCCTTTTTTTCTTTTTCACTTTAATTGGCTTTACAATCAGTTCTTGATCAAAATCTTCAGAGCTGATTGTGCTGAACCGTTGTGAAGAAAGCTGACCTTCCCTCTGAGCTTCTGAAACTTGGTCTGCACATATCATAAAGCCAGACCCACTGTCAACAGAATTTACTGAACTGCTCCTGCTTCTTGATTCACTTACTACAGAGCAGACCCTTCTTCTTGTTTCATTGTTCAAGTCTCTCATTCTATCCTCTGGAAGTGCTGGAGTTTCCAGATCATCTTTCACTGAAGAGTCACTTTTATCACCAATAACTGAAGAGGAAGTAACCATTTTTTTATCTGTTTCCACTGAAGGACTGGGTGACACAAATGAACCTGCTGATAATGGAGTCAGTAATTTAGGACTGGTATCTGCTAAAAGATTTGGCAATTTTGAATTCACATCTGAAACAGACCAAAAGAAAAACAAAAGTATAAATGCTAGGGGCTCAAGTGAGCAGGAGCGTAGTTCTTGGAGGGTATATTAAAAGAAGTTTTATGCAATAGAAAAATATTCTAACTAACTGCATAATATTTCAAATGTATATATATGCACACACACACTGTAAACTTCATAAAAGTGAATCTGTATGAAATCATGTTAGTGAAATCAATCCCCTTCAAACTCTTAACAGCGTCAGGTACATAAACCAAATTTAGGTTTATATATGAAGAACAGCACAGTTCTTTTGCTTGGAAGACCCAAGTGTATCACACACTGAAATATCAGCCTGTATCTTCCTATCTCTTCATTCAAATATTCGGCATCTTGAAAAAATAAATAAACGGAAATTTACTAGATAAACTACTGTGGTAATTAGAAGAAAATATGCTTCAAGAAATCTCCTTTCAAACAATACTTGGAAGTTAAGATAATAACTCTTATTCTCTTAACTTGGAAGTTAAGATTAAAATAATAAACACCCCTAGAAGTTTGGGAATAAAGAACTGCTTAAATGTATAAAGCTATCGCTGATAAACAATGGTAAGGAAGTTAGGTTCTCTAGCATTGTGAGACTTCACATCATACTTAAAAGCATTTTGCTAACAAGCTAAAATGGAGTATTTTAAATGCACAAATAGTTCTCTGTGAGTGTAATACACTGTACAGTGGTGTTTAAAATCTTTATGATTGAGAAATCAGCCAGCACCATCATTAAGGATGTATTACTAATCCATTTTAGAGAGTTCTGGTAATACGGATGCTGAACTCAAGCTGGCAACAAAAAAGAAAATCAATTCAAGTTCTTTTTTGAATTCTAGTCAATATTATTTGGAGGTTTTGCCAGTTCTTTCTTTTTCATTGTTGGAAGATAGAGATTTCTTCTGGAATGTGTGTGGTGATAGGTGGTACAGAATCAACATGTTCAAGTGTCTCCAACCTAGACAACCAAGACTGAGGAGTCAAGAGGTAACCATGACCAGAAATTAAGATCAATTCATCATCATGGTCTCAAATGTGCTGTACTCATAATCATAATTAATTTCTTAATGCCTCCACTTTCACTGCAGCCAAAACAGAAGCTCAGGTGAGATAAATCAGACCTCCAAATATAATCTGTAGAAACAGCTAAGTAACTGTACAGAACCTGTTAGGTTTTTGCAATAACCTGAAGGGTTTTGTGTGGGATTTGGGTTGGGTTGCTAGGTTGTTTTTTTTTTTAATATTAAAAAAGTACAATAGGCATCATGTTCCATGAGGTATGTAAGACATGTTGCTAATCTATACAAACCTATTGATGACAGTCCTTCAGGTCTACTTGAAATTCTTATAATGTCTCTATCTCCCTTTAAGAGAAAAATCTCATTGTTGGTACAAGACACAGACACAATATCGCCATATCCTTCCAAGCCACCAATCAAAGCCTATAGAGCCAACAAAGAAAGAAGTAGTAATTTGCACCAAATTAAGAGCATCATCTTGTATAAACAGTGTGTTAACAGAAGTGTTCATTGCAATTTAATTAACATACATAGTTATAGAATAAAGATTTTATCTTATTAAAAAGAAATAGAAAAAAATATACAGGAAAGTACCCTTTAATCACAGTGCAGACCTTTTAATCACAGTGTAGCTAACTTATTTTATAATTTAAATTTCATAGATCTATTAATTTTCTCTGGACAAACAGGCAGCAGGAACACAAGTTAAACAATATATAACTTGGTGTCAGAAAACAACCACAGTACAAATGTTTCGTAACATTTGGGCAAAAAGATACTAGCTTGTATTCACTTTCATTGCACTTTTAAGACGACTAACAGTTCACTCTGTACCAAATAAAACGTTATACTTGGGTTTTTGCAGTACACAACGAGTAGTAGAATGGAGAAAATAAATAGTTCCACACATATTTTATAAATCTAAAACTTTTTTGCTTTAATTACTAAATTTTAGATTTATGTACACTGACAAACATTTACACCTGGACTGAAAGCTTTCAATATATTTAATTTCCTTTTTATGCATAATATAACTTTTGAGTATATCATCGTAATGACAACTTGAAGAGGGAGAAAATAAAATCTTCTCTAAGTTTACATATGGAATTAAATTATAGAAATGGAATAGGTAGCCCAAAAGGAGTCTTATGGCATAGCATGACTAAAACCAAGTAAGAAACAAAATATTCACCCACAGGATTTATCTACCTGATTCACAGTGTCTAATAAGTAGATGCTGTATTCATTCCAGGTCAGTACCCATCCTTCTCGGAAAAAGCATGAAACAAGCCCAAGGTGTTTCTCTGGGGAGCTGTAACATCCTCTGTCAGGTGGTTCCAAACGAGGATACAGTTCAAAAGTTTTTATTCCTCCAGCAAATACATCTTTCAATATGAATGTGGCCTGAACAGCTCCACGAACATCAGACTTCCAGAGACGGAGTCCAGGTCTGGCAGCATATAGTGTTAGGTCACTTTGTTTACATAGGCCAGGTATAAAACATGCACCAAATTTGCCAGTGCTAAAATGAGAAGAAGAATTAATTTTAGAAGTTATATACTCAACTTAGATAGAATTTTTAAAACTAATGGCACAAACTTACAACTGAAAATTATCAAAAATAAAAACTCCGTTCTTTGATTAAAGTATTCGATCAAATGTCTGAAGTACAAATTGGGTTACAGTAAAACAAGAACAGTGCTTCCAAATAAAAAGTTTTCCCTAAGCTTGAGATGTCAGACACTACATCTACTAGACACCTTCATACTCTTAGTAAGACTCACAGCCTTAATGATACTCTTTGCCCATCTCAGGAAGATCCTGTTATGCAATCTTCAGTCGCCTAGAACTAATAAAAAATCAAGCAAAATGGTACACTGCTAAGAAGCAAGAAAAGGACCTCAATTGTTAAAATTTTCATTTCTCATGCATAAAACCAACATTCACTATGACTCAAGAAAACCCCTTATACACAACGTGATCCTCAGTATTCCTCTTATATTCACATCCCTGAAAGACACATTATAAAGTCTCTTTCAAGAGTAAATTTACTCTACTCCCAGTCAGTCATGCTGTTTCAAGAATTTCCTTCATATTTCAGAAACCATACAATAGAAGATTTCAAAACTCATAGAAGTTCCTACCCTTCAAGCCAGTTTTAAATGGTTGCTACACAATTTCAGCGTATAAGAGAAATTGAGATGCTAACTTGGTCTTTCCATCAGGTATTACCTCACCCATGAAATGAACCTGAACGCAATGCCTGCTCACATTAAGTGACAGTAAGTCAAAAGAGAGTGCCAAAGAAGTTCGGCAGCAATTTCAGTTTAAATCATGAGAAAACATCTTCAATATTTTTGCATAATGAACTGCTCTGAAAAGTACAATTATGACATACTTGCAATCCTGTACTTTAAGTAGGTAGAATTGTCATTTTTTTGTCTGAGTTCACATAGCTACTAACATTTTGAGAGTACTGCTGCACCGTATTAATATCTCTGCTTAGATCACCCTTTCTGTAATCCTCTCTGAAAAGCTAGAATTAATAGATGTGCCTGCAGATTTTATGAGGGTTACTTTTTTCTGGGCTGTGTTCCAACTTGCTTGACAGATTTCTCTTCTGTGTAAAAAAGTAGAGTCCGTTGCAAAGTTGAAACGAGCAGCACTTTCTGGTTGTAATCCAACTGGACAATTGAAGATGGCTCTTCCAATACAAGGCTGGAGTTGCAAATACCCTTTTAAAGATACGTGTGATTAACAGAAGTAAAAGTTTCTAAAAACACAAAGTAATAACTAACACTTTAAAGAATTACTAAGCCAAAGAAAGAGAATACAAGCTAACAAATGCTTTTGAACCACTGTTGCACAAAGTTCACTTAATGCCTTCATGCAGAGGAGGGCAGTTCGATTGTGTGTATCACAGTGGCAGACCACAGAATTCAATTTCTCTTGGAACATTAGCTAACACATTTTACTTGAAATCAATAGAAACTCCAGGACATTTTCTTCCTTCTTTTCCACTACCAAGTCACACAATGTTCAAACAGTTGTTACATTTGTCAAATCACATGACAGGCAGTCATATGTAAATCAGGGTGGCTGTTGTTTAAATTTTTCTTCCATATAGAAAATTAATAAATACAAATCTGGGACATCAACAAACTATGTAACAACACATTAGAAAAATTCAATTTACTGGTAACATGCTAGTCACCCAGGAAAACCTAAATATTACTTTCATTCTACAGTCCAGACTGAGATGCTGAACAATTATGAAAAAAGTACATCATTAATATATGGAACCAGCAACATCACATCTTTCAAAAGTACCCTTTTCAAACACAGGAGAAAGTACTGTCTAAAAGCTGAAGGAAGATACAATACTTATTTCATGCAGAAACATGATATAATGAGAAGGATTCACCACTTTTAATATATGGACCATTTTGGGAAAAAAAAAAAAGCAGTTGTAAAGGACATCCAACGGCTGGGTATATGCACACTTGGCCAGGCATATATACACCCATAAAGCAGTCCAACTAAATAAATGATCCTAAGCAATTAGCTAACTGCTAAATATTTAAATGCATGAGCACTCTTTCAGAAAACTGCAAATAGGAATTAAGGTCTCTATTAAAAGCTCACCTGGTCTAGGTCTAGGGCTGAGTAGACAATCTTCCCTTTGTCATCTCCAGAGAATAATTTCATTCCATTGGGACTCCAAGCTAAAGCTGTAATACTACTTTTGTGGATTCCAGCAACATCAAACCTCCGAAGCTATGGAACAACACCAAAGCAATACAAGAATGAGGGGAAGACAACATGGAAACACCAATCAGTGACTCCGACTGATAAGCTAGAGATCAAGTACAAATGTGCAGGCAATTCTAATTTTTATTCAGCACAAAACACCCTTAAACAATCAAAAAAAAAAAACCATCACCAAGTAGTTCAGCCATCTACTTACAAATGAGAATTTATCAAAAGCATTTTTGATGAAATATATCTTTTGTCATCAAAAGCATGCTTTACAATTATTGCTTTTATAAGGCAAAACTCTTTGTTTTTCACTATTATAAAGAATCATGGTAACTCTCTACTAGGATTCACCATACTAAACCTTGTGGAAGTTCAGCCAAATGCAAAGATTTACCTGTTTGTTTCTTCCAGGTAATGAAGATACAAGCTGAAAAACTGCAACCCGACCTGAGGCTGTACCAACAGCAACCAGATCATCAAAACAACTCAACAGCTTTACGAAAGTAATAGATTCACACTTCCCCTGTTAAAACAAACCATATATAAAACTTGCTAAGTCAATGGGCAACAAACAGCAGTTCAATACTGAGCAACTCAGCTTCATTACAAGAGACAACAGTAGCAGTACTTACCTCAAAATTGTACTTTTTCATCTGGTTCAAATGCCTGCAGTAGAGATAAAGCATTCCAATGCTGCTTCCCACAGCAATGTAGTCTCCATTGGTATCAAGTGCTGTGAGATATACCACAATAGACCGAAAGCCTTTTTGGATCTTTGTAGGAATGGCATTGAGAAGATAATATAAGGGACAGAATTCCTTAAATATAACCGGTGAAGTCACAGATGCCATAGCAAGCACTGGCATAAGCAATTTTAAGGCTGAAATAAACACATCTACTTGACAACATAAGGAAATCTGAAAGACAAAAGCAGAAGACATGTCATTAACCTCACTGGAGAGACTAAACAGTTAACAGAAAACCACCATTCAGCAAGTAGAGATATAGAAATTCTTAGGTTTTATTTTGTATAAAGAAAAAGCAAGTTAAACTTCTCAAGTGAATGTAAGTATTCTTAGAAGAATCCTTTGAAAAATATGTTTTTCAGTTTCAGCCAATATCTAAGGATGTATGGTAAGCATCCAATACGGGATAACCCCTTTTTCTTGCAGCTAAAGCTTGAAGTTGAATTCAAGTGCAGCATTTCTTCTCATCTAGCAAGTGAAACAACTGTAAGGGCACTGCAGTCTGTTTCTTAATCTGTCTGCAAACTCTACCCTCAATCCTCACAGTGCTGAAAGCATGGTATATTCACCATTTTAGACAGCTCTGTAAGATCAAAGTGTCCAACTACCCTTTCTGTTCATTTTTCTAATGCCCTGTACCCCAAGAAAAATATGATTTTGAAACAATTCAGTTAGAGTTACGTCTGCTATATAAACAAACAACATCCAAGAAATATAAATAGTGTGGAAAGAAAAGGATAATGCATAAATGAAAGAAATCCCAGTTTGACAGACATAGGAAAACACTTATGTAGCAAATTAGTTTAGAAAGATAAGGAGCAAAAAAGGAAAAAGTATCATACGTTCATGTTTCCTTTTAAGGTTAAACAAATAATTTTATGCTGATGAATGACATGATTAAGGGGCTGGAGCATGTGCCCTATGGAGAGAAGATTTAGAGGGGATCTAATAAATGTTTATAAATATATGAGGGCTGGATGTCAAGAGGGAGGGGACAGGTTCTTCTCAGCTGCACCTTGTGATAGGACAACAGGCAATGGGTATGTACTACAGCACAGGAAAATCCGCCTCAACATGAGGAGGAACTTCTTTACTGTAAGGATCATGGAGCACTGGAACAGGCTCCCCAGAGAGGTTGTGGAGTTTCCTTCTCTGGAGACTTTCAAGACCTTTCTGGACACATTCCTGTGTGACCTGCACTAGATTATGGTCCTGCTCTGGCAGGGAGGTTGGACTCCATGATCTCCAGAGGTCCCTTCCAACCCCTAACATCCTGTCATCCTGTGAATTCTGGTATCTTTCTAAGAATAACAGAAACAGAGATTCTGTTTACCTTCCTCAAGAAAGAAAAAAAAAAAAAAAAAAAAAATCAGAGCTCATCATAGTACCAAAGTACTAGGACCTTCAAAAAAAGCTAGTATGACCATGATGACCATGAGATACATAAAAATACTTTTATAATTTTAATAAACCCAGTAATTTTTTTTGCATCATAGGATGACAGTCTTGACAAGAACATTTTGCTGCAGCAGCTATTTTCCTCATGGACAACTTTGGAATACAGAAAAGAAATCTTAAGTTCCTGAATTTTACTTTGTCATTAGCAAGTCTGATTAATAGTGGTTTAAACCCATAACATTTTCTTAAGCACCAGCTGAGTTCTAACTTCTTCAAAGAAATTAAAAACAGAAATATGCAAACTGAAGTTAAAAACACTTCCAAATGCTCAAAATTATTCTGCAAAATATTCCTACTGCAATTTGTGTGATACATCTTATTGTGCCTAGTTTTTATTTCTCTAAGGATGGAAAATGGCATTTGTTTGGCAACTTCACACATTGCTTATGGTCTCTATCAGTTAAATTAGGAAAAAAAACAGTTGTTCTAGTTTAATATCTCCATTATTGTGAAAAGCTCTGATCTCTCAGTTTTTCATACTATTTCAGTTACTGTGCAAGAGGATTCAGCACATGGACTCTGGGCCCTGCAACACAGGCTGTCAACATATGATTCCACCAAATCCAAAACGGTTTACTTGCATGATATTACCCATTCAAGCTCATGTTAGACAAGACCACAGGAATAAATATTGGTTACTGCACCCCTATTTTAACTGTGCTACAAAAACTGTTATAAAGAAGCTAGCAGCAATTATTAGATGTTCTTAATTGTGATAAATTGTACTGCTTGCTAGAGATTAGAAATTAATTTCACTCTCCTCCAGTGTTTAATACCGGTCATGACACCTTTGTTATAAACTATCACAAAGATTAGCTGATTAATGTGTTCAAACTACTTTGAACAAAGAGTTCTTTTCAGAGTTAGTTTTTGAATTAATAGATAACTTCAGTGCATTACCACTCTACAATATTTTCAAACACCACCTATTTCCTACCCTGTATTTTAGTCTTTTTCCTTCAGTATTTACTACATTCTATCTACAGACAACTAAATAAAGAGAATCCACTGCTGAATTCTCATCTGCTGTTCTAAACATGCTGTTTGCCAGAGTTTTTTTTTTTCTTTCTTTGTAATAAAATAAAACAAAATCTAGTCTTTGTCCTGAGTCTCATATGTACAATCTTCCCTAATCTCAACTTCTACCACTCCCCAGCTACTGCCTCGTGAATTTCACGTATTTTAAGCCCCTTTTGTCACTCCTACAACTCACATCTGTCAGCATCCAAAGCTGCTCTTGTAGCTGAAGCCATCTCACACTTCCCAGTGGACAAAGGGCTTTGCAAGTCCTCAAAACTCATTCCTTCTCTTTAGTTGCCACCACTTATCCTTTCAGCTCAAGTAAATTGTTGTATTCATTAAACAATGGAATTGTGGAAATTTGTATTATCCAGAAAAAGACTATTACTCTTTCACTTACAACAACCCTATCTGCAACCTGATCCATGTTTTGTAAGTTTGCACTTAGTTTGAAAGGAGGAAAAAAAGGGAAAGTTGGATAGTGTGGCTTCCACCCACCCCCCTGCCCCATATAAAACATTGAGACAAATTATTCTTGTCATACTAAGGTAAATTTTTAAAAATCTGCTGTCTGGTTGGAGTTCTCACTCTTCATAAAATTTATATACAATCTTATTTTGATATTCTCTGATGACAAAGTTGCAAAAAAAAAAAAATTAAGTTTCATTCTCCATAACCCATCCAACCTGTCCCATAACAAAATGTACTAACAAATTATAATTTTAATGGATTATTTGCTATCTGTTTTTCCTACTTCATTAAAGGCAAATAGTAGACATATTTTCTCAGTCAGACGTTGGAACTGGATGCCCATGTTCACTCTGCGTCAGTTGCAGTTACTCTGAAGCACATAACAGTCATAAACGGAAAATCGGATCGTGCTAAGCAGCTATTCTGCAGCAGAGACAAAGTAAAGAAAAATACTTTATGTCACACATCAAAAACAATCACCAGGACAGAGAAGAATATTAAAAAAAAAAATTCCCTTCCCAACTCAAAAGTTCATAAGCTGCATTCAAGGCCATGTTTTGAAAAACAATCTTTTATTTTTTTTTTTCCTCTGGTATCTGAAACAGCAATAAGGCTCAATGCTACATAACAGAGACAACTAAATCCAGAGATAATCCCATGCTTAAATAGATAGGCAGTGGTTAAAGGTTCAGTGCCAGGGTATGCCACAGACTGACTGCAGGAAGCTAATGCTGTCACTACATTTCTTTGAGCCCAAGCATTTTGTCTGTACATGAGGGAAAACAGGTCTGGGTTTTTATTGTTGGGGTTTACTATATGGCATAAAAACTTAAATTTAAGCTCTTCAGAGTATGGACAAACCTATATATATGACCACAGGTAAACACAAGAGTCTCTGATCTCAGCTACCAACTAAAAGGAAATGAAATGATTCTCATGTTTTTAACCTAAGGAGCAGGCTACCCAACTGACACATTTCCACAGCTTCTCACAGTAACCAGCTGCCAGCGGGAAGAACACATATTCGCAGCCCACTGAAACAAGCAGCTTCACTTTCATGTGTCTCACCTGCAGGCAGAGGACCAACCAGCACACAGGTGGCCATTACTGATTAACAGCCTGTCGCTCTATGACTTATGGAATGCTGCATTTTTAGCTCTGAAGAGTCAACACAGGTGACATAGACAGGGGCGGCTGGGGTCTCTATTCACGCAGATATGCCAAGCAATGTAGTTGAAACCAGGTTTTACTCACTCTGACAATCCTGGGACACTTTTCTTCCTTAAGTGTGTTTCTAAATTCTGGCAAACGTTTCAAACCCTTCCTTCCTAACACGCTGCTTTCTAGCCGATGAGCTTTGCAGCTCCTGACAGGAGAACATAGCCGCGGGCTCCCGGACAGCCAGCCAGAAAACGCCGCCCCATTTTCCCGCTGGCTTTACCTCAGCTTACGACGGATTTACCACTCGGACCCAAAGCCCCAGCCGGTTCGGCGGGGGTTGGTGAAGCCCCTCCAGGCCGCCTCGCCCCGCGCCCTTCCCAAGCGCCGCAAAGCAGCCTCTGGGAAGGAGGCTGGAGAGCCAGCCCGTTCCCTCTCGCCGCTCCGGGCTCACCCGCGCAGCCCGGCCGCAACAGGCGGCCGCGGCAGGCCCCGCTTGCGGCGACCGAGAAGAGGAGCGGGAGTCAGAACAGCCTCCTGGGCGACTCTCACCTGCCTCCGTGAAGATGCTGCTCCATTCACCTCCTCAGAAGCGCGGGGCGGCCGTAGCTGCCGGCGGGGAGGGGTGAAGAGAGACAGAACAGCATCGCTCAGGCCCCGAGGCAGCGGCACGGTTCCCCGCTGCCTGCGCCGCTCGCCGGGGCCGGGCTTGGGCGGGGCCGGACGTGAGCGCACTTCCGCGGGGAGGCGGGGGCAGCGCCATGGCGGGTAAGTCAGGGCTTGGCTGTGCCCCTCGCACAGCTGGGCCCTGGGGCCTGGCAGCACCCTCTTGGTAGGAGCCGGGAGAGGTGAGGGACCGGGACGGGGCCTGGGGCAGCGGGGAGCAGTCAGAGTCCGGATCCTGCCTCTTGCTCGATAGATTAATAAGGTGCCTGTGTCTGTCGTGCCATTCTAGATTATCATTTTCACGCATGATTGTGGGTGCAGGCGTGGACCCAGCACCTCGTTTCTGCCTCCAGGAGGAGCGAGAGACACTCTAGTCTTCCCATGCGCGTGGGCTTCACGGTCGTGAGCACTTATCAAGCGTGTCTGCGAGTTAACGACCGGGGGTCGAGGGAAAGCGCTGCGCTATACTTAGCTTCGGGTCCGGTGTGCAGCCCGTTGCCTCCTAGGGCAGGATCTGACGCGTGAAGCTGAGGCTGCAGGTGTTGGTCAGAAACGATTGCTCGAAGCCTTCTCCCTGGGGTGATGCTTACCTGTAAAGGGAGCAACATGTAGCAGGTTCCACTCGCTGCGTGGTCCTCCAAGAATGCATTGTGAAATAGGCCTTAATGCTCGGTGTTAAAGACCCACCATCTTCAGCAGGACCCAGCTTTCTCACAAACATCTCAGGCTGATGTGTATAGGTGTCAGTTCAGATATTCATGGCATGAGCACTGCATGCATACAGTAGTTGTTGCTGTGATTGCTTACACAATGCTTTTATATTTGACAATTGTACGTTGGCAGAAGACTGCTGGATTGCTCAGTATCGCAAAGCCTCTGCTGGGCACATTAGAATATTACATCTCAGAACATGCTTGCTTTTTTTGATAGCACGATTTTCTTTTAAATAGTAATAAGGCTGGCAGATGAGGTATTGGATTTCATAACTGGAGACGGTTTAATTCTGCTTTAATCAATGTTCATTTCAAGCAAGAAAATCATTCACATAGCTGGAGATTTGTTTCTGTGTGCTTTAAATGGCTCGAATTCCTTTATTTTCCTGTACAGCAAAAAGTCCTGCTGATGGTACTCCAAGAAGACCTGTTTTATCTGTCAGTGCAAGAAAAATAAAAGATAATGCAGCAGACTGGCATAATTTAATGATGAAATGGGAAAGATTGAATGACAATGGATTTACTACAGCAAACAAAATAGTCAACATGAAAATCAGTGAGCAGTAAGTATGCAAATACATAAAAGTAAAAACAACATAAAGGTTGCCTTTATTGAGAAATTAGTCTGTTTTCTCCACTAAAAATTCCTTTAAGGAGATGGGGGAAAGAAAAGCCAGAGTGGATAAGCTAGTTCTTAGATCAAACTCAGTGGTTGCATTTCTTGGTTACATAAACTATTTGCATTCAAATAATAAATGTCTCCTAAGGATTAAAATTATCTCATAAAATAATGGTATTTGCAAGAAATGGATATTTTACACAGTTAAGCTTAATGTATATTTAAAATACTTCCATGATGTATGAATTAAGAATCCAGTCCTATATATCTCAGCTCACATGAGTTCCTTTACTTTCTTGTATATTTGCACTGAGGCTAGTATTACCAAATTTTACTCATGTCAAAAGTTCAGCAGGTTTTAAGAAAGACTCAGTGATTTATATAGACAAAATATTCTAACAGTGATGATTTGAAAAACAAACCAAATCACTTGGGTAGAGAATTGTCTTCATGCTGCAAAGGAAATCCTATAAATAGCAGGAAGTTGAGGAGAAACTTCTCCAAAGCCTTGACAGCTGGACAGGGTTTGTCTGATAGGACTTTGACAGGTACAAGCTCCAGAATGTTTGCTGTAATGGTGTCAGATGTTGCTTTCACTGTCCAGCAACTCCCTTTTCTCTAGGTTTGCTGCTTCTGTGGGAAAGTCAGCAAGACAGGTTAGGTGTCTGCACATTAGCTACTCTAACTTTAATTGGGCATGACAGTGAGTTTGTGGTGAGGCATCAGATTGTCAGCTGGAGCAGCTGAAGTCTGAACATACCTTGTCTATGAGAGAATAACCTCCAACAGAAGGAAAAAGGTGTTATCTTAACACCTGCAACTGTTTTTTTCAAGCATGTGATCAACAGTAGAGTAACTCTAAACCCCTCTACAGGTTATGGTGCAAATCCAAATTGCTCACATGACTAGCTATGTCTCAATATTTATATGTAGTAGTTCTCGTAAACAGCCTGTGAGAGATTTTGCAGGATCAGACCATGTGGGTTTTAAGTCTGTATGGCTCGAGCAAAGCCTCTGACACCGTCTGCCACAACAAGCTCCTGGCAAAGCTGGCAGCTCGTGGCTTGGATAGATTCACTCTGATATGGGTCAAGAACTGGCTGGAGGGCCAGGCCCAGAGAGTGGTGGTGAATGGTGCCACATCCAGCTGGCAGCTGNAAAGGAGATTGTAGCCAGGTGGGGGTTGGTCTCTTCTCCCAGGCAACCAGCAACAGAACAAGGGGACAGAGTCTCAAGTTGTGCCAAGAGAGGTATAGGCTGGATATTAGGAGGAAGCTCTTCACAGAGAGTGATTGGCATTGGAACGGGCTGCTCAGGGAGGTGGTGGAGTCACCGTCCCTGTAGGTATTCAAGAAAAGACTGGATGAGGCACTTAGTGCCATGGTCTAGTTGATTGGATAGGGCTGGGTGATAGGTTGGACTGAATGATCTTGGAGGTCTCTTCCAACCTGTTGACTCTATGATTTTATATGTTTGCCTTATGTTCCTATTTTAGATTTCGGGACAACAAACTGGAGATAGCATGTGATAACAGTGCCACAGAAATTGAGAAGCCAGCTCCAAAATACCATGAAGAACTGGACAATTGCTGTACAGAATTACTTGAGACCTTAAAGCATATGGTAATGACAATTTTTCAATCTTAGACCATATAAATCAGTTCCAAGTTTGTTCAAGTATGACACCAGGAAACATCTTCAAATATTTTGTTGTGTTTGGTTTCATACTTCTTTCACACTTCAAACCTAAGTGATTGTAAATCTAGTGTGCACCATTTGTTTGTTTGATTGGCAAATTTGAAAGCTGGTTTATGTCTGCCTTCTGCTTAGAATTCTACTCCTCCCTTTACAAGGTGACCTGAAAACAAGTCATACAAAAATGCATTTTAAGATTGCAGCTGTTTTCCATTTTCACATCCTGAATATTCCCTCTGTTTAGAACAAAGAGCAAATAAAGCAATGCTTTACCTGCCATCATATCTTTGTAGCTATCTTTGATCAGACATAATGTGTAGTTAAGCTTTTAGTCCATCTACCTGCATTTTCAGTACAGAATTCTTTCTAGAGCAAGTAAAGTGATTATTATGTAATTCACTTTTTTTTTCTGGATATGCTGCTAGGAATTAATTTCACCTGTCAGTTTGATAGGAAGAGAAAAGAATATTGGCACTCTAATTTAATATTCTTATTAAAAAATAACTTTTACTCTGCCAAAGTGGAGGCCCATTAAAAAAATACAGGTTTTACTTTTATATAGACAGGTCCAATATTTAGAATAAGCAG
This sequence comes from Ramphastos sulfuratus, assembly GCA_013399055.1. Lineage (NCBI taxonomy): Eukaryota > Metazoa > Chordata > Aves > Piciformes > Ramphastidae > Ramphastos > Ramphastos sulfuratus. Next base: position 433,087 of record WBNM01030645.1, read on the forward strand.
GAAAGCAGCTAGATTTTCCTCAAATTTTGTTTGGTGGGAAAAAGTAGCAGTAATTATTTTTTTTCCCTTGTGGTAGTTTTGTATTCAGGCTACCAAGTGTGTTAAGCAATTTTTATTACTCCTGAGTAATCTAAGCAGCCAGTGTTAGATTGGATACTACACAGCTACTACCAACATATTTTACTTTTTCATTCTTTATGAGTTTGTTCCAGATTATGAGATTATAGAAATGTATATATTTTAGTTTCTTGACTTAAAGACTGCAAACTGCATTTTGTTGCAGATATTACGCCCCATTAGTAATGTACAGACTCAGGTGAACATGAAGGAAGTGGATGGAGTAAAATGCTTTTCAAATGAAACTGTTCAATCAGCTTAGATATATTGTCAGTAGTATCTTGAGCAGCTTTCTCAGCTGCCACTGATGTTTTCAAGTCAAATTTAAGTCATTGTGACGTTATAATATAAAAAAACATTTACAGGGCTTGTGCCACACTTGTTCATAAACAGTCTGATGGTTTTTTCCCCAGTACCAAATTATTGTAGGAAAAAGAGGTGAAAAAAATGAAAGAGGGCTTTATTATATTTCTACAGGGAGGAAACAAAAGAATTATGCAAAATAAGTGCCAGTAGGTCTTACCTGCAGTGCTCAGAATTTTAGAGTATCTCATATTAAATGTTTATATAAATTTCAGCTGTGATTCCTGTGTGGAGTTACTGAAAAGTGTGTTAGAAATGTTAAGACTAAATAGCATTTAGAAATAGTTTGCTTTTAAACAACATTTAAGATTATGGTAGCCTAATCCTCTAGTGAGATGTTCACTAGCATTACATGTTTATCAATTTGCAGACAAAAATACAACTGAAAATGGAAAAGCTCACTTCAACTACTAAAGCAATCTGTGACTTGGAAACTTTCCATCATGGAGCTGGGAATTGCACGGCACCCTTCTTTCATACATGGCCCACATCATACTTCTGTAAGCAAAATATTTATTGCCTTAGGTAATTGCAGCGTGGCATTGATGTCATCTAATTTAGGACTTAAAACTAAACCTTTTTATCTGGATGTCTTGCCTTGGAGAGAGGGTATCTGTCTGCTTTATAATTGACTAATGAATAAACACACGAATGCACCACTGGGATTAGGGTTACTGCTGATGACTGCTTGTATGAATTGCCAAGTGTTGTCTGACATGCAACAATTACAGCATAAAGCTAAGCTTGTCAGCAGCTTACAGTGACCGAGCTGCAACAGCCACATCCTTTGTAGGGAGACACACATTTGCAACTCGGTAGTGTTAACCCACAGACTTGACTTATTACTTGACACTGAAATTAAATCCTTGAAAGTGAAGAACAAGCTATACCTCACTAATTCTCAGGCAGGCAAAGAAAAATCCCTCTTACCTCAGTGTCAGTCAATACAAGTGAAGAAATATTCAGTTTCTGTCTACTGTTAATATCAATCTTTTTAGCATTCACCTGATGACAAAAGGTCCCACCTCCCAGCTGGTGTTATCGCAGTTTTAAAACTGTTTGAATTCAGGAGAAGCCTAATTGCATATAAACCAACTGCTGCTTTCACAAAGTGAAAGTTGTACCTTTGGGAAGCCCTGCAGGAATCTTATCAGGAATCTTATGTATTAGTTTCTGGCAGCTTAAAAGGGTATGAATGACAAAGACAACTGCTGTCAAAACTCATTGTGACTAATTCATTTAATGATTCTCTCTGCTCCATGAAAGACTAGATCCTCCTGAAGGTAGTAATAGTTCAGGCTAAGTTAGAACGACAAGATCAGTTTCTCTTGAAGGATAATTTATGTGGCTATTTTTCAGAAAGTCAAACAAATTTTATTACATCTATATATGTGTGTGTGTGTGTGTTAACTCTCTTACCAGTATTACTAACATAACTAGAAATAATATTAGTTTTTACATTACACACTTCACTTTTGGTTGTTTTGTTACAACATTATTTTTCACTATTGATGTGACTCATTGGTGACAATTCATTACTGAGGTAATTTAGATAAAATCAACAGTGACTCTAAAATGTGAAGCTCATATTTCAAAATAGCATTAGCAAATTTTAAAATAAAGTTTCAATTATTTGGAAGAATAGCTGTAGTTGCTAATTTTACAGTGGGTCCTGAGAATCAACACCACTTCTTGTTCTAGGATTAAAATAGGATTCATGTCAAAATCTATAAAATAGATCCAAAAGCTGAGTAAATTGTTTAGCATTTTATATTTTAGCATACAAACATTATTAATGCTGTAAAACCCAAGATGTTTAAATATAGGGAATAGCTTGTGTAAGGTAGGAGTTTTTAATGATTGGCACATTACAAGTATAATTTAACTTTAAAAGAATTGCCAAAATGGTCTGGATGATTTGCTTGGTTTTTTTCAATCCATTTCAGATGAGGTTTCTGTGAAGCTCTCTGAAATGTACAAGAAAGAACTACAACTCAAGCAAACAATTGTACAAGAAATTGGTCATTCTGCTGACCAGGATCTGATGATGGTCTATTTGTCATCGTGGTTGTACCAGCCTTATATTGAGAACAGCAGCAAAGTACTACTTGAAGCCATGCTTCTGGAAACAGGTCATAGACTGTGCTAGAATTTCAGATGTTCAGTGGCTTGCTTCTAATGATGCATACATGAAACTGAAGTGTCAAATTGCAAAGCTTACCATGTAAGTTGAATTTTTGTAACTTATTAAAAATATTTTTCTCTACTTGTGTCTATTATTCTGTCTCAGCTGATACTCCTTTTTCTTCATGGGACAATCTGGTTTTGGTTGCTTTATCCATTTTAAATGCAAGAAGCTACAGGAGGACAAGTCCCCTATAGCTGGAAAAATTGGATTCAATGCAGATATCTACAGCAAAGAATGTAACTACTTTCCAAGTCTTCACAGTCCGAAATGCCTACATTGTCTGTTTCACCATAGAAATTCAGTAGTTGATCTTTCATGGAAGTTTTTTTTTGCATGACTTAACAGGGCTAGTGCTTTTGTAGTTGCTTTAGAACTAAAAGAATCGTAAGCGCAGACAGCAGGATCCACATAGTTTGGTTTGTGGCTCTGAAATGCTGTTGCAGACACTAGTGTATATAGTTTGGTTTTCATGATAGTATGGTTAGGTACATCACCCTTGAAGAGTGATCCAAGCCTGAACTAGATCCTGCGAAGGCTTGGTACAGCTCAGCATTCCACAGGTACTATGTGAAAAGGTCTTGTCTCTTAATTCATTATAGCTTTTGTCTTTTAAAGATGTTTCATGGAAGCATTTCATGAACAAAAACGAAACTTACTTTTGTCGTGGCCTTATCCTGTATCATTTGCTTCCTATTCTAGGGCTCAATGAGTTTTTCCCTGGGTTAGTTTGTTGTGTCCAGTGGGTTTGGTTTAAAGTCTGTTCCCTCAGTATTTTCAGTTAGTAGTTTACAGGGTGAGAACTGGTAGCTCCAATTCTTTGTCATGCTCCTTTGGTGGAAACAAGAGTAGAAAGTGTGTTCAGGAGAAACAGTTAATGAAAAAGCTAAATGCTAAGGTGTGATGCAGTACCCTTATTTGCTTTCATTCCTAAAGAGATAATAATCACTGTGGCATACTATTGTGTCAGACCTGGGAAGCGTGAAGAAGTTGCTACACTTACCCAGCCTTTCAGAACTGTTAGCTGGTACTGCAAATTACCACTTTTCAGAAAAGTGTATTACACTGTGGAAACTGCACAGCTGTGTCATCAAATTCTTAGTTAAATTGCTAATGTGTACCACATTTCATAGAATCATAGAAGGGTGAGGTTGGAAGGGACCTCAAAGATCTAGTTCCAACCCCCTGCCATAGGCAGGGACACCTCCCACTAGTACAGGTCACTCAAGGCCTTGTCCAACCTGGCCTTGAACACCTCCAGGGAGGGAGCAGCCACGACCTCCCTGGGCAACCTGTTCCAGTGCCTCACCACCCTCACTGTAAAGAACTTCCTCCTACCATCCAGTTTAAATCTACCCTCTTCCAGTTTAAACTCATAACTTAGGGCCTTCTGCTTACTTTATTATGATGAGTAATCTAAATTCCTGATAACTGATTGCCTGTATGCCTTGTTCCTATATAAACTGTTTAGATCCTGCATTTGACAATTTACCATTTCTAAGCCTTGTCAGCTTGTCATTTGACCTGACAGATGTTTACCCTTGATTCTCCTTTAAACAACTACTTGAACTAAAAGATGGTGACAAAAAATACACACGGCTCTGAAAAGACCGTAATAGCTGTGGTTTGATGCTAGAAAAATTAATTAAAACAGTGAGAAATAGGAAAAATAGTGACTTAATCAGTTCCAAGTTGAAACCCCATAAGCTTGGTAAGGGAAATGTACAAGTTTCCTGCAATAATGGAACAGACTGACATGAATTGGGAAGGTTTTCTTGACACATTGCTCAGTTCAGTGAGGTTGTTTCTGACAGCTTAATCGTGTTCTATTCTTACACCAGATTTCTAGTGACTAAAAAAGAAATTCTGCTGTAGCTTGAGAATACCATCAGTTATGAAACTGCATAAGCTTTGCTGGGTTTTATTATTTTTCCGTGCAAGTGTTCCACCTAGTTTAACAGCCACCTTCATTTTTTGAGTGGGGCCAAACCCTTGTCACTATGGAAACCATACTTGAAAAATATGAAAAATATTTTCCAAGAAGAAAAGGTTGGTTCACTTATAGAATTGTTCTTTTAAGATGACAGCAGGTGTATTGTATTTCCCAGCATGTGCAAATCAATAGGGAAGGCAGAAGGGAAGTAAATTTTCATTTTCTGCACAGGTGGAATGTGTGGTTTGTGCTTGCTTCTTAAACAGGCTCTTCAGGAAAGAGCCTTTATGTTCACAACCACCCCACACCCATCTTGCTCATTGACCACTGTCAGACAGGAAAATTACTGCAAAAATCATTGCAGAGATGTTTTGTCACTGTAGCTCTAAGCAGTTGATGGTTGCACTTGAAGGCCTCAGATGTACTTTATTAGACAGTCAGTACAAAAGAGTGTAATAAAGAATTGCTCACTGCACCCAAAGACTTTGAAACACAAGCAGAACCTTGCTTTGCATGGTATCTTCAATTACGAAGTAGATCTCTATCTCCTGACCATTACCACCTCCTAAAAGAAAACTGAAAAAACCCAAATCAAAACTATACCATAAACCTAACCAGCAGACAGGAGCTTACTGATCTATGATGACACCTTTCACATCCACATGTAAAAGAAAGGCAAAGAAGTGTTTTGGCTAATCCAATTAATCTTGTACTTAGACATCCAAAAAAAAAAACAAACCCAAAAACAAAAAAAACAACCCAAACCAAAAAACAACCAACACAAAGCAACAAAACCAACTACACTAAAGGAACACAGTAGAGCAGATTGTTTCATCTCTAAATTATCCTGTTTAAAATTGCTTTAATATTTTCTCAGTAACAAGACCAAAACCCAATGTTTGTATTTGCTTCAAGAACAGTTCTGCATACCCCAAGTCCTTGTAGCTGACTTGTCCAGTTATCTCAGTATTCTCAGGTATTTAGCAATTTTAAAGGTGTGTCACCAGTTTTCAGTAATATTTACAATATATAATAAACAAAGATACTGGTTGTTTCAGGCCGTCCTTTTTTTGACTGCTAAGCTTCTTGAAGGAAAACAGTGCCTTGGACAAGAAGTTAACAGGAAGTCACCACAAAAATACCATCACCCATGCAACGTTCTGAAAATATAAAAATATGAGATAGAAGTAAATTGGTCAATTTTCTGTCTAAATAGAGGAACAGGGATTACAGTCGAAGATACCTTTTTAGGACGAAATAGTGTGGGGCAGTGTGGAGTTACTGGGAAGGTGAAACTTTAGAATGAATAAAGAATGCATCATCTGAAAGAAAAAAATACACATCACAAGTCTACCAAAACCAGACTATCACAGACTAAAGGAAAAAAAGTAATTTGGGAACTCATTAAGGAATCACTACTTACACACCTTCCCATTTCAAAGGAACAGCAGTTTTGAAAGGTATGGCTGAGCATTAGAAAAGGATGCTTAAAATACATTTCCAACAGTTCAGCAGAAATCAGGTCTTGTTTAAGGCTATTTTTGTCTCTAACTCAGTGAATGCTTATTTAAGTAAGGATGAGCTAGGCTGTCATGTTATCCTCAGAATGCACAAGTATAGATTGTATTTAAAACTGCCCATTTTTCCAGGCAGATTTACATGTACCAAGCCTAGATTCTAATGAATATTCAAGCTAACTTTAAGAAAGTGCAGGAATAGTGTTTTGTAATCTCAACTGCACAGAAAATGTACATTTTCAAGATAGTTTTTATTTTACCCATATACAGCTTGCCAGTACACAGCACACCACTGCTGAACAGCAGTACAAGTTCACTGCATTTTTAGATGGCTAAGAGAAAAAAGGAATTATGTAACAAAAGGGAATAGTGCAACAGTTTTAGGGTTGACAGACTTCCACTTTCCACCCACCCCCAACATATAAAGCAAACAGAACAACGTTAATTCTAGATTTTTTTGGTTGCAACGCTGCTAGGTTTATATAAACATAAGTTATAAAAAGTACAGGGCATAGAAACAGTTTACAAATAAGTTAAATTTCAATTCTTCCAGTATTCACATTAGAAAAATATACATTTTTATAGAGAAAGCATATAGTTTTCTAGTTCACTTTGCGAAAGCAAAATGTCTTCACTTTGGCCATCTGCTTCCATTGCCAGTAGTGCTTCCATGGTTTCCAAAGGTATCCCCTCAGGTGTGCGAATGTGCATTGTAGTACCATTGGAATCAGTTACAATAACGATGCCTTCTGCCTGAGACAAAACAGAAGTATCTGGATGGGACAGGATAAGCCCATCTAAAGTCTGAATAAAAATCTGTTCATGTCCCTGAGACAAAAAATCATGGCTCTCATCAGTAATCTCAAAGGCTACAGTTTCATCTACAGTAACTGTATTCTCCAGCTCATGTTGTTCCTCTGTCCCACAAGAAAATTCATTCACGTTTTCAGAAGAGTTTTCATGGTTCACATGAGCAGACAAGGAGGCTTCCTGGACAGGGTTCTGGTGTGACTCAGTCTGAGCACTCTGTGGGTAGTTTATTGGCACAATGTTTGCTGAAAAAACTTTTTCAAGTTCCTGCATTTCGGTCACATCAGCATTATGAAGTTGTTCTGAATGTTCTTTAACTGCAAAATTATTGTTTTCTTCCTTCAGTTTCTGATATTTTTGATTGTGATAATTTTCTTTGCTTGGTTGTAAATTAGTGCTCTGACTGCCCATTGCCTTCTCCAACACAGAGTTGCAAAGTTCAGGAGCTGACAGTCCACCTGCTGTATTCTTACTCATGAGGTGCGCTTGAACTAATGCAGGTGAGCCACCAGCTTTGACAGGCAACACAACCTCACTATGTAGCAAAGATGCATCACTTGCCATATCTGGTCCCTGTATGTTCAGAGGTTGGGAATACTTTATCTTCACTTTCACAGTCTGAGAGAAGGTACCTGAATTTTCAGTATCAATTCTAACTCCTGAATCAACAAATGAATTATCTTCCTTAGTTTTCAGCGCGATATGCCCATATTCTGAAAGAAGGCTTTCTCCATTTAATGGATTAGTACCTGAAAGGTGAAAGAAATATAATTTTGTTGGGCAATCTAATATTGCAATTAAAAAAAAAAAAAAATCAGCAATAATTTTGGAAGAAAAGCTAGGCTACTTTCCCGCTTTCTTCCCCCAAATTAGCAAACCTGAATCACCTTATAAGAGTTTCACAGCACTTTCCAACGAGAAAGCCAGAACTAAAAGAACTAAGGAATATTTGGATAATGAAATACTGTTGAGTATTTCTATTCCAAAAGTCCTTACATTAGAAGCAGCATTTTTCTCTTAATTCTGAAAACAACCTGGTCTTAAAGTCACTCTTTTTTTTTTTTTTTTTTTAAACGAAAGGCATGCAGCCAGAAACATCAAAAGATAAAGAATATTCCAGGCACAAAGTTGTCAGCTGTTATCCTGATTGCCATTGTAAACTGACAGAAGTGTTTAAACTTAGTCAAATTTCTGTTGATAATCAAGCTCATCCTGGACTCAGACATGTCATTAAGCACTTCTGTCCTGTGACAAAAGAAGGGAAAAGGCACTAGAAATTTAGCATGTTTCACCAGTTTTTTGACCTGGACCAAGAGACAGGGCACAAAACCCAGTAGGTAATTGAACAGTAACTACTAAGCTGCAGTAGGATGAGCTGTCAGCTTTTATTATTGAAGATCAAAAGGAACAAGTAGGTTGTTTTGGTTTGAAAGATACCACTGCACAACAAAGGAGGCCCAACACTCAGAAGGGACCATTTCTAACTTTTTATACTGCAGACTAGCATAAGCCCTATTAGTAGGTGCAAATGAAACAAAAATTAATAAACTCATAACTCAGGAAAAAAAAAAAAATCATAATGCGTCCAGAAATAAGCATGGTCATGCAAAGACCTCTTCAGAGGAATTATAAATAAAAAGGAAGAAAAAAAAGAAAGACAAAACAGCTAAAGTGGAAAACAAAAAAAAAAAGAACCACTGACAGAAGAGGTACAAAGGGCAAAAGCAAAGCAACTTGCAGCAACACCAAAAGAAGGCATTTACAAAAGAGGACAGTACTGATATGCATACATTACTAGAAATGAGCAAGGGCTGGGGTCTGTCACAACAGTGACTCCGAATTACTGCAACACTTTTGCATAAAAGATCGGTGGAGTTTTGGGATTACAGGTAGGGACCCATCTCACTTTCTAATCCATTGTTGCTCTTCTATTCTCAGACAAGAAAGGCAACCACCTAAAGGCTGTGGCACAAAATGGTGTCTCAACTCCAATCTTCAGGGTGACACATCTGTCCTGGGACAGCCTGCATAAGCTCTCCCCCTCTCCCAGGATCCACAAAACTGATGATTCTGCTACTGAAGCCCGCTGGAGCAAAGGGGAAGGACACACACACTGCTTCCTCTTCCACTGCTGACACACAAAGGTCATGCACCATTCCTGCTATAAGGGACAGGGTGTACAGAAAGCATGCAGTAGAGGACAGTACTATTCTCATAGTACTGCAGTAGTACCAATATCTGGATTATCATGCATTCAGAATTGAGCTACTGCTGTGATCTGCACCATCCATAACTTTTTTCCCCACCATGAGGCCTTTCCAGTTAAACAACTGCTTTTGAAGGACCACAGAAGCAAGTTAAGAAATGAAACCTTAAGACAAAAAACCACAGTAGCTTGAAGAACAAAGATATTTGTTCAGCTCCTCCACGAACAGAACAGTATTGGAAAATCTGAAGAGGTTACCATCTTTTTCAAACAGTGAACACAAATTCCCACTCTTTTCTTTCACTTCATCTTGACTGGCATAATCATTAGTCACATTCTCCATTATGTCTTCTAACTTGGTCCTTTTGGCTGATGGCAACAGTTCCTCCCCTGAGCTCTGTCAATACAAGAGATAATTAACTGGCTGCCATCATAACAGCTGACAATACTGGAAAAGATCACAACCAGCTGTGGGAAGTGATCTGAGACTCTCCTTGAAACCAGGATTGTATACCAACATTTTTCCCAAAAGGTAAGGATTTAACCAGCCCTTGACAAAATGCCACTGTTGATACTTGGCTGAAATAATCTGCCTTTGCTTCACCATCAAAGCTTCTTTCTCAGCCCTTGTGATTTAGCTGTACAACATGAAACACGCTACAAGCTCTCTCTCCAACTTACTAAAGGGCTGTTAACAGCCTGCCCAACATTGTTTGGTTAATGAACAAAGACTGAGCAGCTCTTTAACCACAGGCAGAAAGATAGAAATGCACTAGTCTTATTTATCCACCATCAGAAACCACTCTGGATAAAATAAAAGGAGAACAGTTAAGGGGACAGACCATAGAGATGTGACTTTCAAGAAGAGGAAACATGGCTTCCCACTACAGATGTAAACAGACTAGATCTGGTCAACTGACTTGTTAGAAAGAAGGGAACTGTTTTCATGCATCTCTACCAACCACCAGTTAGCAGAGCAGCCACTTCAACATCTGAGCCTGTTGCAGGTTAGCTCGTTAACTCCAACACAAGTTAGTAGCACGTGAGGATCCTTCTCACTGTGAGGCTCCCATTTACCAGTGTTTCAACAAACTTCTTTTTTCGTTTGTAACATAAGATTACCTGTAAGCCTTTGGGATTCTGTCCTGGATGCTATCAAGTGTCTTCCCAAAGTGCATCTTTAGCATGCCAGTTCATATGCTCTGCCATACCACCACAGCAGCAAGAAATTTTAAGTATTTCCAAATTCCAGACACTATGAAAGCCTTAATTTAACCCAAGTAAGATAGTATGATTTTGTAAGGAATAATGATCTGTTTTAACTTGTATTAATTTAATTTTTAATTTCCACAAAGGTATTCCATACCTCAGCTAACCGTTTTTGTCCCAGTATCTCCACAGGCACTTGCTCACTAACCACTTCAGTTATAGATTGTGAACAAGAGTCTACACCTTGGGTCTTTCGTTCTCCAGTGAGCATTTCTGTAATTCCTAGAGATTCAGCAACCTTTAAAAACAGTTATAGGAAAAAAAGTAAAATGTTAGCCTCTACAGTATGAATGCATAAATGCTGAAATACTAATTTGTTTTCTTAAAACTGAATTAGAACTACAGAAGGTCTAATCTGACAATCAATCATCACAGCTCCACAAAGTACCCAGACTCCCACATTTTCTGCTAGCTTCTACATTAATAGAACATGACCTTCATTTGAAGGTGAGTAGTAACAGGCAATCTCAAAAGAATTACGAGTACTACAGTTATATATAGAATCCAGAGGCAGTTACTAAGAGCAGAGTTTAATAAAGAACACTGTCTAGGCCCTCTATTATTTGAAAAAAACCCAAACCATTCAATTATTCTTATTTAAGAGTATCTCTTAATAGTTGAAGTCCAGGATTCCACCCCACTTTCCATTCCTGTGCCTCATCCTTAAGTAGATGTGCTACTATGCAACTTTGCAAGGCTAGGTTGATTTTGTTTGGGTTTTGGTTTTTTTTTTAAGAGCATAATCATAATTTTGTATTAAGAATACAAATTAACAGAGAAGCAAGAAAGAGATGGCATTTTGGAACTGTCAGGATCAACAACATCCCTTTAGTTGGTACAACCTTTTTTTCTCCAAAGAGAAACATTTGTGTTAATTACAAAACAACCAGGTGAGCATGTAGTAATTCTTGAAAGTTTTTTAGTACGTACACCGACCATGATGACGTATTATGAAAAATAAATATTAACCACTGCTAACAGACTACACTGGACTTCATTTTTAAACCAGAATTATTCTAAGAACCAAAATCTTTTCTCCACTGTTCCTATCTTGAGTTTTGCAATAGGTTTTCCTCCCATAGTATTTAGAAAGTTCAGTGCTGATGTACCTTAATGAATGCATCATTTAGAAATTTTGTTTGAGATAGTAAAAAAAAAAAAAAAATCCAGTGTTTTCACTACTGGAAACACAGAAGAAAAAAAAACTAAAATGTGTTATGTACAAAGAGCTGGTTTATTCTAAGCCAGGGGAACACCGATTGCTAAAGATCCATAAACAGATCCACATTAACAATAAGCAACAAAGCCTCCTCAAAAAACCCCAAAACAACCAGACAGAAAAAAAACCACACAGAAAAACCAAACCTACATTGTCTTTCTAGACACAGCTGCATAAACAATGCATCTGAAGTCTTAAAAATAACAGTTTGCAGTTTTAGTAATGTATTCACTACCTTTCATATTTGCTAGTACAACTGTGAACTGCATAAATGCAGTTTGGCCTCATTTTGCACTGAAACTATTTATCCATTTAAATCAAGGCCACTCCTTTTAAAAATAGACCCCTTTCCTAATCAAACATGAAGATATACTTTTATTAGCAGATAATGCTAAACACACCTTGCAGTAACATGCAGGTTCACAGTACCCTAGATAAGCAAGAAAGGTGTCAGCACTGCTAGATTTTTTTTTAGTATTTCTACTTGTATCTATTACCATAAACTAAAATTGTAATTTCATTATGGACCTTTTTTCTCTTTGATTACTTGTTTAACTTTTTACAATAATGTCTACTTTTACTCATCAAATAACGTTTTCTTCAAATAACATTACCAGCATGACAAAGCTTACCAGAGAAAAATAAAACCACAAATTATCTGAAATAAAACAAAATCACAGTTCCAAACAGAGTGCTTTATTACCTTAGCATCTTTAATTTCAACAGGCTGCTGGCAACTCAGCAAATCAGAATTACTGAGGTGATCAAGAGCCATTTTCTTTACCATATTATGCAAGTCTTCAAATTCCCTATACACATCTGGGAAGTAAGCTTTGGAAGGATACCCTTTTTCAACCTAGAAATAAGACAGGAAAAAAAAGAGTTTGTTTCTCTCTCCCTATATTTAAAAAAAGATTACATTAAAATCTGTCAGTTTATATTTTTTTGACATTTTAAAATAGAAACATTCAAGGCAAAAGATTACAGAATATTAAGAAATGCCTCTGAACCAGAGTTTTGCCTGTGTTAAGACTGAAGTGATGTGCAGAACATCTGCATTCTGCAGAATTCTAACTTAGGAAATTGAGATACATCTCTAAAGGAATCTTTTAATGTAAAGTCTTGCTAAAATAATTTAACATTTTTACATTAAAAAACTCACCTTCATCAACAGAAATTCATACACTGTAACAAGCTTTGTAAGACGTGGGAGAGCCAGCTCCATTAAATCTTCATTGTCACATTGTTGTATTAGCTGTCAAAAGTCAGAATGAGTTTAAAGTAGCCTACAGAGGTTATGCATCCCACATTCAAACACAAAATACCACTTTTTTTTTTTTTTGAAAGATACACTATATACTCAAGCAGCTTAAAGAACAGATGCAAACATAGCACCAAGAGATAAATTAGAAAATCTTAGAACACCCATCTACAGACAAAATTCAGTTCCACAAATGTTGCCCAATTCATAAAGATCAACATCAGTAGATTTAGTAGCCATAAAGGATTGTTCACAACACACAGGAAACAAACAAAAAAAATGTGTTAGTTGCATGGATTTTGATCCTCATTCTGTCCTCCCCCAAGAGATTTTTGTGGGTTTTTTTTTTT
>WBNM01030646.1:0-10250 GCA_013399055.1 Ramphastos sulfuratus
TCAGCCTCTCCTCATAGGGCCATTCTCCACTAGATGAGGCTGCCTAGAGATGTATTGAGCCTGTCCTTGAATATCTCCAAGCATGGGACCTCAACCACCTCCCTGGGCAACCTGTTTCAGTGTTCCACTATCCTCATGGTACAGAACTTGTTCCTCACATCCAATCTAAATCTGGTCTCTCTAGTTTGAAGCCACTGCCCTTGTCCTCTCCCTGCAGGCCTTTGTAAACAGTCCCTCTGTAGCCTTCTTGTAGCCCCCTCCAGGTAATGGAAGTTACCTCTGGACCCTTCACTTCTTCAGGCTGAACAGCTCCAACTCCCTCCGCCTGTCCCAACAGCAGAGGTTCTTCAGCCTTGTAATCATTTTTATGGCCCTTCTCTGGGCCCTCTCCATCAGGTTGGTGTCCTTCCAGTATTGAGGGCTCCAGAGCTGGACACAGTACTCCAGGTGAGGTGTCACCAGAGTAAAGTGGCAGAATCCCCTCTCTTGATCTACTGGCCATGCTTCTTTTGCTGCAGCCTCGACTGTGATCATTGTTGGAGAGACCAAGTTCTCCTCAGGAAAACATGCTGTCTACTGTGAATCCAGATGGTCTGTAGCAGAGCACTTCCATTCCAAACTTTGCCCTTAGGGCTTAAGTCAAGTGAGTTTTTATTTCCTGACTCTCTGCCATTGAATCAGCTCCTTTGATTCTGGCTCATAACTCCCAGATTGGATTTTGGTTATCTAAGTTTAATGTTTTGTCCCTTTATCAGAGTATTGAAGTTGCTTACATATATGTGAAAGAGAAGGCAAAAAGTTCTGTTTCTCCCCCTCCACAGCAGAAATTGATTGGCTTCATCTTTTGGCTTCTCTGCTGTTAGGTGAAGGAACAGGTTTTGCTGTCTGGTTCTGAAGGCACTGAATTTTATGGTCTCTTCAGAATCCTCCAGATGTAGCCCCACAGCTGTTTGCAGCTGCCCAAACCCTTTAACAGCTGTGCAAATCCTAATGACCATGCAGAGAGAAGCAACCTCTCAGGAAATTTCAGCCAATCTCACAGAAAATGGAAGCTTTGAATATAACACAATGTCCAAAGTGAAAGGGCCTGCATCTGGGATGGACCAGTTCCAGGTACAAATCCAGGTTGGGTGCAGTGTGGTTGAGAGCAGCCCCAAAGAATGAGACTTGGGGGGGTTGGTTGCTGAGTAGCTCCCCAGGAACCAGCAGTGCCCTCATGCAGCCCAGCAGGCAGCGGGGGGCTGGCTGCAGCCAGAGGAGTGTGGGCAGCAGGGCAAGAGAGGGGATTCTGCCCCTTGGCTCTGCTCTGACCTCACCTCCAATCCTGCCTCCAGTTCTGCTATCCCCAGCAAAGGGCACAGAGCTGCTGGAGTCAGGCCAGAGGAGGCCACAGAGACGATGCAAGGGTTCTAGCAGCTCTGCTGTGAGGACAGGCTGAGGGAGCTGGGGGTGTGCAGCCTGGAGAAGAGAAGGCTCCAGGGGGACCTTAGAACTGCCTGCCAGTGCCTGAAGGGATCCTACATGAAGGCTGCAGATGGACTTTTCCTGAGGAGGACAAGGAGGAATGGTTTGAAGCTCAGAGAGAGCAGGGTTAGACTGGATCTTAGGCAGAATATCTTCAGTACCAGGGTGGTGAGACTCTGGAATAGGTTGCCCAGAGTGCTTCTGGTTGCCTCTTCATTGGAGGTGTTGAAGGCCAGGTTGGATGAGGCCTTGGGTAACAATGTGCAGTTGAGAGATGTCCCTGCCCATGTCTGGGAGGCTGGAGTAGAAAATCCTTGAGGTCCTTTCTAAACACATCCACAACCTCCCTGGGCAGCCTATTCCACAGTCCCACTACCCTTGACTGAAGAACTTCTTCCTAAGATCCAGTCTAAAATCAAGAGATCAAATTCAATGCTAGTATCAAGAGGTCAAATTTCAAATCTTCTCTTTAAGGTTGTTTTCTCTGTGACCTGTCAGAATTTTGACATCCTAATCTTGATATCCCAGCCTGTTGCTGGATGAAAAAAACCACCTGGTTTATTTGTAACCTTCAAGCCTTTACCGGTGTCAAGCCCTTGTCATCGCTGATGAACTTGGCTGCAGCTCTATGTCACCTACTAAAAATGCCAAATATTTGGGTTTTGGCTGCAGCTCTATGTCACCCACTAAAAATGCCAAATATTTGGGTTTTAAACTTTTTCAACATCCTCATGTCTCTGAGATCAGGTAGAGAACATCAGAAACAGGAAACTGATATTCACAAAGTGAAAACACAGCAGTCCGTCATACTCTACAGCAGTCAAGATAAAAAGATTTTTAAGTCACTAATCAGAGAATGTTTTGGGTTGGTAGAAATCTTAAGGATCATCTAGTTCCAAAACTCTGATACGGGCAGTAACACCTCCTACTAGACCAGGGTGCTCAAAGCTCCATCCAACCTGGTTTTCAACACTTGAAGGCTTGGAACCTCCACGACTACCTGTCCCTGTGCCTCACCACCCTCATGGGGAAGAATTTCTGCCTAATGTCTCCTATAAATGCAGCTTCTGCCAGTTTGCTCATCCTGTCACTTCATGCCTTTGTCAAAAGTCTCTCTCCAGCTCTCCTGTAGCCTCCTTCAGGTATTGGAAGGCTGCTCTAAGGTCTTCTCAGACCCTTCTCTTCCCCAGGCTGAACAATCTCAATTCTGTCAGCCCATCACCATAGCAGAGGTTCTTCAGCCCTCTGATCATCTTTGTGGTCTCCCCTGGACCTGCTCCAGCATATCTATGTCCTTCTTGTGCTGGGGAGTCAAGAGCTGGACAGAGTAATTCAGGTGAAGTTTCACCAGAAAGGAGCAGAGGGGCAGAATCCTCCTCCTGCTGCCCACGATGCTTTTGATGCAGCCCAGGGCATGGTTGGTTGCTGGACTCCAGCCCACATTGCTGCCTCATGTTGAGCTCCTAATCACCCAGCACCCAAAGTCCTTCTCCTCAGCACTGCCTGGAGATGGATATTCTCTGTCCTGCCTGGATTTGTGCTTGGGATTGCCCCAACCCCGGTGCAGGATCTTGCACTGAGTTCATTCTTATGGACTCTCTGCAGTGTTAATGGAAATACTTGCAATGACAGGACAAGGGGCAATGGGTTTAAACTGGCAGAGGGGAGATTTAGACTGGATGTTAGGAGGAAGTTGTTTGCAGTGAGGGTGGTGAGACACTGGCACAGGTTGCCCAGGGAGGTTGTGTCTGCTCCCTCCCTGGAGGTGTTCAAGGCCAGGCTGGACGAGACCTTGAGTGACCTGTACTAGTGGGAGGTGTCCCTGCCTATTGCAGGGGGTTGGAATTAGATGATCCTTGAGGGCCCTTCCAACCTTATCATTCGATGATTCTAAACAAACAACCTAAGTAATAGCACTAATCACTTGAGAAACCAATGAGTACAGAAAGTATGGTTCCGTGTCTGCGGAATACATTTAGTCAATGAAATGTTATGACTATAATAACTTTTTCCTCCATATATTTGCCATAAAGTGTTTTCAGGACCCCTTCACAGCGTTTTCTGGCTCAGGTGTAGCAGATTCACAAGGAGTAGGAGTGATCTGCAGCAGCTGCAGGAAGCCTGAAGACAACATTATCCCTTTCACTGCTGCGGTAGCCTCTATCATGTGTTAGGAGTTTGGAAGACATTTAGAGGAGGGTTTTTTTCCTTTGCCTCATAAAGTTTTCAGTTAGAATGGATCCTTTGTAACTATGGGACGTGGAGGAGGGGCAAGGATAGCTAACTGTCCTCCTAGCATGGTTTATATAATTCAGGAGTAGGGGCGTTTCAGCACGACGTTTCCCAATCTGGATCAAAGACTGTGGGGCTGCCAAAACGCTTCCACTTTATCTCAGCTGCTGAGGTTTCAAATGCAAAAGCCATGTTTAAGGTTACTAAGACACAATTCTTCCAAGAAGCTGTCTGTCAGGTTGTCTGCACTGAGCTTTAAGCTCCCTTACAAACGCTATAGTGATAATAATTTCAAACAGGGTTTGGACGGTCAGATGACAATGTCAAAGTTTCCCAAACTCTTTTCAGGCATGCTGTTTGAGCTGCAATAATGTGTAACAAAGACTTTTGGAAACCACATTTAAAACAGTATATCCTATTTAAGCTAGAATTACATGTCAAGCAAGTTCAGATTTGTTATTTAAATACGGCTCAAAGCTCAAAGTAGACTGAAAGAGACAGACTGTCCCCTAGCAATACTATGGAACATTTTCTTTGGTATTTATACATGATGAGGATGTGATAAAGGAGGCTTTGTCATGTATTTTGCAATACATATTCATTTCATGCAAGATAATTCATTTGCAGTATCATAGAATCATAGAATCATAGAATGGTAAGGTTGGAAGGGACCTCAAGGATCATCTAGTTCCAATCCCCTGCCATAAGCAGGGACACCTCCCAATAGCACAGGTCACTCAAAGCCTCGTCCAACCTGGCCTTGAACACCTCCAGGGAGGGAGCAGCCACAACCTCCCTGGACAACCTGTGCCAGTGTCTCACCACTCTCACTGCAAACAACTTCCTCCTAACATCCAGTTTCAGTCTCCCCTCTGCCAGTTCAAACCCATTGCCCCTTGTCCTGGCATTACAAGACCTTGTCAATAGTCCCTCCCCAGCCTTCCTGTAGCCCCCTTCAGATACTGGAAGGCTTCTCTAAGGTCTCCCCAACTCTTGTAGGCTGTCCTCACAGCAGAGCTGCTGCAGCCCTCTGAGCATCTTGGTGGCCTCCTCTGGACCCGCTCCAACACTTCCATGTCCTTCCTGTGCTGGGGGCTCCAGAACTGTACGCAGTATAATAGTAATTGGTCTCTTATCTGTAGATAAGATTTTGCAAAGTTCTTATCTGCACCAACTGAAAACCCCAAATGAAATAATTTAGAAATTGACATTAGAAAGATGTTTTTCCATTTGTTTTTTTTTTGGGGTTTTTTTTGCATTTCACTGAGTCTGGATCATTAAACACAGTGAGTCTGACCACAAGGTGAAACCAAACCTATTATTCATTGATCATTCTCATTAACCACCTCTCTGTCTTCCAAATTTAAGAAAGTGAATTGGTACAGTGTGGAGGTTGCTGACAAGTGTCCAACACTCAAACCAAGCCTCACCTCTTATGCTAACCATAAAGTGTTTTTCTGCTAACACCTCCTGCTGTACTCTGAAACAAACACCAGCCCTCAGTGACACATGTGTGGTGAATTGTGTGCTCAGTTACCAAGCTGGCTGAAAACAATTTTAGACCCATTATTATGAGCAATAATTTTTAGAGTGTTGTCCATGAAAGCATATCAAAATTAATCAAAGCGTTTCTGTGTTTCCAGAAGATGCAGAACTCTTTCAAATCCCAAATCAGAATTTCCTTGACATTTGACACCTAAAAAAAAGGAAAGAAAGAAAGAANGACTATAATAACTTTTTCCTCCATATATTTGCCATAAAGTGTTTTCAGGACCCCTTCACAGCGTTTTCTGGCTCAGGTGTAGCAGATTCACAAGGAGTAGGAGTGATCTGCAGCAGCTGCAGGAAGCCTGAAGACAACATTATCCCTTTCACTGCTGCGGTAGCCTCTATCATGTGTTAGGAGTTTGGAAGACATTTAGAGGAGGGTTTTTTTCCTTTGCCTCATAAAGTTTTCAGTTAGAATGGATCCTTTGTAACTATGGGACGTGGAGGAGGGGCAAGGATAGCTAACTGTCCTCCTAGCATGGTTTATATAATTCAGGAGTAGGGGCGTTTCAGCACGACGTTTCCCAATCTGGATCAAAGACTGTGGGGCTGCCAAAACGCTTCCACTTTATCTCAGCTGCTGAGGTTTCAAATGCAAAAGCCATGTTTAAGGTTACTAAGACACAATTCTTCCAAGAAGCTGTCTGTCAGGTTGTCTGCACTGAGCTTTAAGCTCCCTTACAAACGCTATAGTGATAATAATTTCAAACAGGGTTTGGACGGTCAGATGACAATGTCAAAGTTTCCCAAACTCTTTTCAGGCATGCTGTTTGAGCTGCAATAATGTGTAACAAAGACTTTTGGAAACCACATTTAAAACAGTATATCCTATTTAAGCTAGAATTACATGTCAAGCAAGTTCAGATTTGTTATTTAAATACGGCTCAAAGCTCAAAGTAGACTGAAAGAGACAGACTGTCCCCTAGCAATACTATGGAACATTTTCTTTGGTATTTATACATGATGAGGATGTGATAAAGGAGGCTTTGTCATGTATTTTGCAATACATATTCATTTCATGCAAGATAATTCATTTGCAGTATCATAGAATCATAGAATCATAGAATGGTAAGGTTGGAAGGGACCTCAAGGATCATCTAGTTCCAATCCCCTGCCATAAGCAGGGACACCTCCCAATAGCACAGGTCACTCAAAGCCTCGTCCAACCTGGCCTTGAACACCTCCAGGGAGGGAGCAGCCACAACCTCCCTGGACAACCTGTGCCAGTGTCTCACCACTCTCACTGCAAACAACTTCCTCCTAACATCCAGTTTCAGTCTCCCCTCTGCCAGTTCAAACCCATTGCCCCTTGTCCTGGCATTACAAGACCTTGTCAATAGTCCCTCCCCAGCCTTCCTGTAGCCCCCTTCAGATACTGGAAGGCTTCTCTAAGGTCTCCCCAACTCTTGTAGGCTGTCCTCACAGCAGAGCTGCTGCAGCCCTCTGAGCATCTTGGTGGCCTCCTCTGGACCCGCTCCAACACTTCCATGTCCTTCCTGTGCTGGGGGCTCCAGAACTGTACGCAGTATAATAGTAATTGGTCTCTTATCTGTAGATAAGATTTTGCAAAGTTCTTATCTGCACCAACTGAAAACCCCAAATGAAATAATTTAGAAATTGACATTAGAAAGATGTTTTTCCATTTGTTTTTTTTTTGGGGTTTTTTTTGCATTTCACTGAGTCTGGATCATTAAACACAGTGAGTCTGACCACAAGGTGAAACCAAACCTATTATTCATTGATCATTCTCATTAACCACCTCTTTGTCTTCCAAATTTAAGAAAGTGAATTGGTACAGTGTGGAGGTTGCTGACAAGTGTCCAACACTCAAACCAAGCCTCACCTCTTATGCTAACCATAAAGTGTTTTTCTGCTAACACCTCCTGCTGTACTCTGAAACAAACACCAGCCCTCAGTGACACATGTGTGGTGAATTGTGTGCTCAGTTACCAAGCTGGCTGAAAACAATTTTAGACCCATTATTATGAGCAATAATTTTTAGAGTGTTGTCCATGAAAGCATATCAAAATTAATCAAAGCGTTTCTGTGTTTCCAGAAGATGCAGAACTCTTTCAAATCCCAAATCAGAATTTCCTTGACATTTGACACCTAAAAAAAAGGAAAGAAAGAAAGAAAGAAAGAAAGAAAGAAAGAAAGAAAGAAAGAAAGAAAGAAAGAAAGGAAGAAAGAAGAAAGAAAGAAAGAGGAGAAAAAAAAGAAAGAAAAAGACCAAGAGGCCATCACTATCCAAAGCTGCTTAGAGATAAGGAGGTATTAAAAATAGAGTTCTGTGACCTGGGGTCATTAATTGATTGTTAGACCCAAAATGAATCTGTGAATAACTACTTTGATTCCCTGTGTCATCACAAAAGCATCCTTCCCACATAACGAGTATACTGATAGGAAAGTTTTCACTGCTGTTTTATCACCTCCTTTTTACCTCAAGCACTGTAGGTTTGGGGCTGACAGGAGGCACACTTCACTAATACACCCTATATCAATGCACTGACCTTGCACTGTGACTCCCAGCTCTAGCAAGAACTTAGACTTACAATAAGAGTTTAAATCTGAGAGAGGTTATTTTCCACATCTCTCTTGTTGCTGTTTGGAGGTCAATTGGTTGCAGTGGGGAGAGTAAAGGATATTTCTAATCATTCTTAGAGCAATGGATTCTGCAAGAGGGTGGTGATTTTAAGAAGGCATGTAGGGAAACAGAGAAAATGTAATGAAAGTTGCATGGCATAAAGGTTTTAACTAAATATCTACTACTGGCTTAACAAGCTGTGGGTTGACCTGTGGAACCTGATGTTGCAAGGGACTGAGACTGACAGTCGGGCTGGGAACGGTAACCCTGTTAACCCAACAGGGTTTTCAGTGCTGAGGCAGCCAGCAAAGCATCACTCCTGCTCATTTCCCTGGGGGGAAGAAGCAAAAAAAAAGAGCACCCAAGTTTTGAGTAGCCTTGACCATTAAGGTAACATCTCAAATTGGTGCCTAATGATGAGCATTAGTGCAACCTGTCAGCAAGGGAAGCGTGGAGCAGAGGCGTGGGCTGATGCTCCTGGCTGTGAGCGCCAATAGCCAACACCTTACACAAAGACTCCAGTATGTAAGAGAAAAGGAGAGCTGCAGGGGCACTTCCACAGGCATTCCAGTGACTAACATGAATCATCTTCACACTCCACATTGGAAAACCATTTGAACTTTTCTCCTGTTGTCATAAAGAATCACTTTATTTTAATTGTGTTTACAATGATTGTGCTCTGAAGTGGTCATATCCATGGCCATGTACTAGACACAGTACACAGTAGATGGAGCATTGCCTTCACTTCTGAAGCCCCCAACACAAGGAGGGTATGAAGCTGCTGAAGCAGGTCCAGAAGAAGCCATGAATATGAACAGAGGACAAGCACCTCTGCTGTGAAGACAGGATGAGAGAGTTGGGATTGTTCAATCTGGAGAAGAGATGGCTCCAGGGAGACCTTCTATCAGCCTTCCCATATTTGAAGGAGGCTACAGGGTTGCTGAAGAGAGACTTTTTGCAAAGTTATGGAGTTACAGGACAAAGGGTAATGGTTTCAAACTAGAAGAATCTCAATTTAAAGAAGACATTAGGAAGAAATTCTTCTCCATGAGGGTGGTGAGGCACTGGAACAGCTTTCCCAGAGAAGTTGTAGAAGCTCCAAGCCTAGAAGTATTCAAGCCAGGTTGGATAGGGCCTTGAGCAACCTGTAGAAAGTGTCCCTACCCATGGCAGGAGGGGTGGAACTGAGAAATCTTTAAGGTCCCTTCCAACCCAAATCATTCTACAATTCTTTAAAGAACATCCCAAAGAGTTATCCAGGAGTAGTAATCTAAAAGGTGAATGGCAAATGACTGTTGTGTTTGGAGGTGACAGCACTCACTGCTGCCTTCAAAAGGACTCACTCCTCCATTTACAGAGGCACAGAAACAGCCTTACCAAAACTACCTACGGTGTAAACACCAGAGATGTTGTGTGCAGCAGACCAACATTTTATGTATATTTAGGGAGTCAAAGTGATGACAAAGTTATGGAATGCTAAGTTCTGGAAGGGACCTCTGGAGATCATTGAGGCTAACCTCCCTGGCAAGGCAGGTTCACCTAAAGAAGGTCACACAGGAACACATCCAGGTGGGTTTGGAATGTCTCCAGAGATGAAGACTTCACCATTTCTCTGGGCAGCCTACTCCATTGCTCTGTCACTCTTAAAGAAGTTCCTCCTCATGTGTAGATGGAACTGCTGATGTTCCAGTGCCAGTTATCCATCGTCCTGTCACCGAGCACCACTGAACAAAGCCTGGTCCCATCATTCTGACACCTGCTCCTTATGTCCTGATCAACATTGCTGAGATCACTCCTCAGTCTACTCTTTCTACACTAAAAAGCCCCAAATCTCTTAGTCTTTCCTCATCAGAGAGATGTTCCAGTTCCCTCAACACCTTTGTAACCCCTGATCATTTTCATGGTCCTCCTCTGGACCTTCTCCATCAGGCCTACATTGTTCTTCTGTTGAGGGCCCCACAGCTGGATACAGTAATTGAGGTGAGGTCTTACCAGAGCAAAGTGACAGAATTGCCTCTCTCCATCTGCTGGCAACACTGCTTTTGATGCAGCCCAGAATGAGAGAGATGATCTATAAAACAACTCAGAAGGGGAGAAAGGAGGTATTTATCAGTTCAATTATGAATGTCAGTTCAATTAGGTTTTTTTTTCATAGGACATTATTATCTACTCCTTCCCACTCAGACATGAGGACTAAATGATCAGTATGGTGTTTTGAACCTTTGAGAACAAGCTGTGACATCCTTCACAGCCAGCTGAACATGAGCCAGTAGTGTGCTCACATGGCCAAGAAGGCTGAGAGCCCTAATAACAAATGATAGGACAAGAAGAAAGGACCTCAGATTGCACCAGGGAGCTTTAGGGTAGGTATGAGGGTCAGAGTAATCCCAAGCACAACTCAAGGCTGGGTGGGGAATGGCTG
>WBNM01030646.1:23842-51060 GCA_013399055.1 Ramphastos sulfuratus
AGGGAGCCTACAGGAAGGTTGGGGAGGGACTATTGACAAGGTCTTGCAATGACAGGACGAAGGGCAATGGGTTTAAACTGGCAGAGGGGAGATTGAAACTGGATGTTAGGAAGAAGTTCTTTGCAGTGAGAGTGGTGAGACACTGGCACAGGTTGCCCAGGGAGGTTGTGAATCAAAGATCCCATTCTGTGCTTCTGTGCTCCACAACCTCCCTGGAGGTGTTCAGTTTGGATGAGACCTTGAGCAACCCGTTCCAGTGGGAGGTGTCCCTGCATGTGGTGGGGGGTTGGAACTGGATGATCTTTGAGGTCCCTTCCAACCTAAACCATTCTAATCTAAAATAAAATGGCACTTATTATTTTTTTGTTTGTGGGTTTTTTTCTGATTTTTGGTGTTGTGGGTTTGGGGGTTTTTTTGTTGTTTTTTTTTTTTTTTTTGTTTTGTTTGTTTTTTGTTTTGGGTTTTTTTTGTTAGGTTTGGGTTGGGTTGTTTTACATTTCATTTTTCTGAGCTGCCTTTCAGTTTCTATTTGCTTATAAGCTAAGATGAAGCAGCTGCCAACCTGAGCAGCACACAGTTAGTTTATTTTCTTTAAGGTTAAGAGACAGAATTCTTTTTCTACTGTGCTAGCCCCAGCAATTTTGCCAAGATGGGACAGGTCCTTTCTCCTTCCTTCCTGCCTGTGATTGATAAACCATTCCCAGGCTGTGGTGGCACAGACATCTGTGCTGGTTTGTCTATGCTCCATGACCGTCTGCGATATGAAGAGTTGACTTAACTTGAGCAATGGCTGTTTTTAAAGGCACTAGGGCTGTGGTGAGAAATGCAGGAGGAATTGCATAACAGTGCAGGAATGCTCCCAGTCCTGTGACAGGGGTTGTGCATCTCACAAAGGAAGGGAGGAATGCAGAAAGGAGTGGCAATTCCAAAAAGGGGGGAAAAAAATAAATTAAAAAAAGAAAACAAAACAAAAAGGGAAAAGGCAAAAAGCTATGTTACATAAATGTAAAAAGCAAATTGCTTTCCACGAGAGAAAAATAAACAGAACTTACAGCTGACCCTGGTCAGCTTTAATTTATGGGGTGAAAATGGGACACGCTGAAGGTATCTTGCACAAGCACAGCACTGCAAGCCATCCACACGCTGTGGGGCTCACTAAGAGCACTATTTACTAGGCAGGTATTTTCATAACCATGCTCCATGCATATCACATTTCAGGGTAGCACTGCTACAGCTCCAGCCAAGCAATATTGGTTCTGAACACAGGCACGCACTGAGCCCTGAAGTGCAGGATCCAGAAGGGAAATAGAAGCTTGAGAAATCACATTGAAAACCTTTCACAGACTCACAGAGTCACAGACACACCCAGGTTGGCAAAGCCCCTCAGGATCACCAAGTTCAACCTAGAACCCTACTCTACAAGCTGCACCTTAAACCATATTCCCAAGCACCACATCCAAACCACCCTTAAACACATCCAGGGTTGGGGACTCCACCACCTCCCTGAGCAGCTCATTCCAGTCCCTGACCACTCTCTCCTTGAAAAACTTATTCTTAATGTCCAATCTAAACCTCCCCAGCCTCAGCTTGAGGCCATTCCCCCTTGTTCTGTCTCCAATTGCCTGTGAGAAGAGCCCAGCAGCAGCCTCTCCACAATGTCCCTTCAGGTAGCTGTAGACAGCAATGAGGTCTCCTCTCTGCCTCCTCTTTTTCAAACTAAGCAGCCTCAGCTCCCAAAGTGAACTTGATCCAGTAGGTAATATTGGAGACATTGTTTTTTCAGCAGGTAAACACCACACTGCTGGTACCTCACACTTCATCAATATGGTTCTCTAATGCTGTTAGATATGTAAGATGACAGAGGAACAGTTAAACTAAACCAGAATGAAGATGGGAAATTGCTCAAACTGGAATAATAAGGGGGAAGGGGGAGTGGGGGGGAAGAAAAGCTTATTTGTTCATTTAGTAAGTATGGAATTGCATAAAGCAGCTCCTCCACTCAGAAGAGTCTCCTAAAGGAATCTGATGTTATATTTTATGTTAATTTTGTTCCAGGCTTGATGAACTCTGCATTTAACCTGCTGCTTGGTGAAACACTGCTTCTTTTAAAAGAAACAGCATTCTGAAGGTTTTGTTTGGTTGTTTTTTTAATTTTATTTTCAAAATTCAAGGAAAAATGTAGATTTTTGCTGATGATACAGTGAGGGTGGTGAGACACTGGCACAGGTTGCCCAGGGAGGTTGTGGCTGCTCCTTCCCTGGAGGTGTTCAAGGCCAGGTTGGATGAGGCCTTGAGTGACCTGTACTAGTGGGAGGTGTCCCTGCCTATGGCAGAGGGTTGGAACTAGATGATCCTTGAGGTCCCTTCCAACCTTACCATTCTATGATTCTATAATACCAAACAGGGAGGAGTGGCTGACAGCTCATCAGGCTATGCTACCATTCAGCAAGACTTGGACAGGCTGGAGAGCTGGGCAAAGGAGAACCTAATGAAGTTCAACAAGGATAACTGTAGAGCCCTGCACCTGGGGAGGAAGAGAACCATGCAGCAGGACAGGTGAGGGGTGACCTGATGCACAGTAGCTCTGCAGAGAAGCACCTTGGAGTGCTGGGTGATAGTGACTTACTCAAGGGTAACTCCCAAGTTACCCCAACCCAATGTGCCCTCCTGGTTAAGAAGGTCAATGGCAAACTCAGGTGCATTAAGAAGAGTGTGGCCAGCAGGCTGAAGGAGGTTCTCCTTCCCCAATACTCAGCCCTGGTTAGTCCATTCTTGGAGCATTTTGTCCAATTCTGGTCTCCTCAGTTCAAGAGGCACAGGGAACTACTTGGGAGAATTCAACAAAAAGCTATGAGAATGATGAAGGGCCTGGAGCATCTCTTGTGAGGGGAGGCTGAGAGCCCTGGGGGTGTTTAGTCTGAAGATGAGAAGGCTGAAAGGGGACCTCAGCAATGTCTACAATTCTCTGAAGGGTTACTGTCAGGAGGATATAGTCAGGCTTTTTCCAGTGATTTCCAGGGGTAGGATGAGAGGCAATGGATGTGAACTCAACCACAGGAAATGCCTTCTCAATATGAAAAAAAAAAAATATTTAGTGTGAGGGTGCTGGAGCCCTGGAGCAGGCTGCCCAGGTTGTGGAGTCTCCTGCTCTGCAGATCTCCAAAACACACCTGGATGAGTTGCTGTCCTGAGTGGCCCTGCTCTGTCAGGGGGGGTTGGACTGGATGGAGATCTCTCCCAACCTCTAACATTCTGTGATTCTATGTTCCTATGATTTTTATTAATTAGAAAGGTGACAGAAGTAAATTTCTAAAAGAGAAATTTCACTTCTAAATGTGCTTAGGAGAATAAAAAAAAAAAAGAAAACCAAACACCCTCATCCTGCAACATCAGTACTTAAAATATTGCAGACACATGGGAACACATAATTGTTTTATTCTGCAAAAATGCAGATGGCATAAAGTTTTCCATCCTTGCAATTCATTTTGTATTATGTCTTTTACCACAATATGCTCTGGTAATACCAAATAAATCTAAACCAAAAACCCCCAGGCACTGACATTGCTTAGAGAAAGTTCATCTGAGTCTCCACAGATTCGTCCAGCAAAAGCACAAAGAAACAACTTCCTTAAAACAAAACAACCACCAACCTGACAAGGGAATCACCATTTAGTGTACTAAAGGTCAGCTTAGTGTCTTGAGCTCAAGGGAATTAGGCAAATTGGAAATTTTTTCATCCCGGTGGGAGTTGCGAATTCCTGGTGGATAAGACCTCAGTGGAAGAACGTTGCAAGAGAATCTGTTATGCTCTGACCACTAGCAAATAGACATCTTTAAACTCTCACAGATAGAAGTATTTCACTCTAATGTCCCAGAGCCTCTTCTCCACGTGCTGTTTCTCATGTATGAAACGTGACAGCCTGATGATTTGCACAGTGCTATTGAGGTGAAATTATGAGCTGCACATTCTCACCGAGCCGCTCCATGCTCTCCTCTTCAGACTTGCACAACTTGTGCCAACAGTTGTTTTGTTGAGGAACTCTCAAGGCTTCTTTTTTTCCCCTCTTTCTATCTCTTTCTTTTTTCATTTTTTCCCCCCCTCTGCAAAACCAGATCATTCTCATTATTAAAGAAACCAGATCATCCTCATTATTAAAGCAAACTTCAAACATGGCCATGAGTTACTGCTGGCAAATACTCTCCTGACTAACATCTCTGGCTGATTTGCAGAGGCTGTGTGATAAGCAACCTTGTCTAGATTTTGAGCTTTCTATTGCTTGGATATGAGGAGAAACTTCTTCACTTCAGGGGTTCTCAACTACTGGCACAGACTGCCCGGAGAGGTTGCATCCCCATTCCTGGAGGTGTTTGAAAGAGGCAGAGATGTGGTGCTGAGGGCTATGGCTTAGCCCCAGCCTTGGCAGAGTTAGAGAATGGTTGGACTGGATGAACCAAAAGGCCTTTTCCAACCAAAATGATTCTGTGACTCAATGACTTGCTTGCAGATGGAATTTTGTCTAGAGCAGCTCACTTCTGCAATTCAGTTTCACAGAAGCAAGGAATGGGAAATGGACACAAAATTTCTACTCCTATTGTGTTATACTCTTCAGTATAACCTCCTACTTACATAAACTTATTTCCTGGTATGGTAAAAAGTATTTATTTATCAGCCAAAAAAATCCCATTCTGTTTATTTCAAATATATTTCTAAGCCAATGGCACATTTATTAAGGAAGAAAATTCTAGAAACAGAGGCTGACAGCCAAGTTTTGGCTCTTAGAGCTGATACCAGTGTTTCTGAAAGGTGAGCATGCAACATTTACAAACATAATTGTCCTGGTGTGAGCTAGCCCAGAGCTGGTTCTGCTCAGTGCTGGCCCTGCCCAGCTCAGCCTCTGCTCAGGGCCAGAACTTCCTGCAGATCAGGGCAGGTTGACACAGCCAGGGGCTGCTGCTAGCAGTGACAACTGATGGGGAGAGCTGACAAGGGCTGGGCTGCAGACCAAGGGCACTGCCACATCTTGTGTGCCACCTTGGGCTGCAGAGGAAAAAGGAGGAGCAGACAGTTCAGGTGAGCCTAAACTGTCCATTGACATCATGTTTGGTGTGAAGCTGAGGGGTCACCAAGGTCAAGCCTCTCCTTCAATGGCCAGTGTCTGAGGAGGACTCTGTTCTGCCTTCAATCCATGAGTTTCTGAATACTGCTCCAGAATCCAGCTCCTGAATCCAGTTTCCATCTGTTGCTGAGTCCAGTGTGAGACTTCTGCCACAGCATCATTGGTGTTAGTGACCAATTGCCATTAGGGGTTGGGTTCAATACTTGTTTGTATCTATTTGTATCTCTTTCATTATTATTATTTTCATTACTGTAGTTTTCATTTTCTTTTCCAATTTGTAAGTCTCTCCTCCTCATTCCTTTTGTCTTTCCTTTGCCAAGGGTTCCCTGACAATAAGATACTTAAAAAGCAGGAAAATAAAAGCCATATTTGAAATACCTTTGCACCAGATAGAAACATTTGCATTTTATTATGCAAACACACAAAACCCACACAGAGCTTCATAAATGCACTGATTCTCAAAATGCTACCTGCAACTTGCTTGCTGAGGCAGTGTGTGACTATCTTTCACATCATGACAAGGCAAACTTCCTAACTTCTTTGATATCAGTTTAACTCCACTCTAATTCTGTTTGAAGCTAAATGTTGATTCATGTTTTTTTCAAAGCTGACTTTTCCTCAGAACGTCTCCCCTTGAACAGCCTCCTGACATATCTGGCAGTCACGTGAATGCAGGCAGAATTCTTACTGAGCAGCTGTTTTTAAATGGAAAAAAATCAGTGGGCTTAAACGTTTGCAAGATCACTAGTAAGGTGCTGACTGCACTTAGTATAAGTATGACCTTCACTGAAGGAGAAGGAATTCAAAGTATAAGTATGACCTTCACTGAAGGAGAAGGAATTCAACAGGAGTAAACCACTGGATTTGCATGGTCTGAATCTAGCAGCATTGTCAGGTTAAGGTTTCTCTTACAGCCTGACCAACTTTATTTCAGCAACCTCTTCTAGCCAGCAGAGAATCATAGCATGATTTAGGTTGGAAGAGACCTCCAAATGTCATCCAGTCCAACCCCCCTACTAGATCAGGTGGCTCCTCCACTAGATCAGGTTGCCGAGAGCCCTGTTGAGCCTCATCTTGAATGTTTTCAGGGGACAACAGCCTGCCTGGGCAATCTGTTGCAGTGTTCCAGCACCCTCATGATGCAGAGCTTGTTCTTCACATCCAATCTCAATCTGCTCTGCTCTAGTTTGAAGCCATTGCCCTCATCCTGTCCCTGCAGGCCTTTGCAAACAGTGCCTCTTCAGCCTCTTTGTAGACTCAAGTGCGGGCAGGCTGCTATTAGGTCTGCCTGGAGCCTTTTCTTCAGGTTGAAAACTCCCAGCTCCCTCATCCTGTCCTCATAGCAGAGCTGCTCCAATCCTCTGATCACCTTCATGGCCTCCTCTGGACCCACTCCATCAGGCCTGTGTCAAATGCAGTCTGTGCAACAGATGCAGAGACGTGGTGGTGTCCTTGTACTTGGCACTGTCCAGGCTACACCTTGAGTATTGGGTTTGAGTGCTTCAGTTTAAAGAGAGACTTGAAGGACTGGAGCAGGTCCAGACCAGGGCAACAAATCTGGTGAGGGGTCTGGAGAGCAGTGAGGAGCAGCTGAACAAGTCAGGGTTGTTTAGTTTGGAGAAGAGGAGAAGGAGAGAACTCATTGCTCTCTGCAACTCCGGGAAAGGAGGTTGAAGTCAGATAGGGGTTGATCACTTCTCTCAAATAACTGGCAATAGGACAAGAGGAAATAGCCTCAATTTGCACCAGAGGAGGTTTAGGTTGGATTTAGGAAGAACTTTCCTTCAGGAGTGGTCAGGCATTGAAAGAGATTGTCCAGGAAGGCGGTGGAGTCACCATCCATGAAAGTATTCAAGAAACCTGGAGATGTGACACTTCAGGACATAGTTTAGTGCTCATGGTAGTAATGGGCTGATGGTTAGACTTGATGATCTTAGAGGCCTTTTGCAACCTTAATGGTTCAAAGATTCTGTGATCAGCTTCCTAGGGAGTGAGGTGAATGTGAGTAGCCTGTAGTCCCACTCAGCTCTTCCTTTTTACTCTTAAAGAATACTTCACATTCAAACACATGAACCTAAGTGCCTTAATCTGCACCTGACTTCCACCATAGGTGCCAAACAAGGAAGGAAACTCTAACAAAGCATATAGGGAATTAGTCTGGCTATAAACATCCCAAAGGAGTATAACCTCTGCATTATGTCAACTAGGGTTTTATATTTAGGAGTTATAGGAGTGCAGAGGAGATTATATTTAATTAGATTGTTCTGGTATGAAAGCCATGAGGCAGAAATTCCATGCACTGCTGCCACATGACATCAGTTGACCTGTTCCCAAATCCACTCAAAATATTGTCTGGGAAGCAGAGAAACTCTAATCAAACTAACACACAAGAAAGTCCCCAGGAACTATTCAACTGAGTGTCACTGGATCATCTTCTTAGCAAAGCCTTTCACTCTCCTGTATTACAGCTGCCAAGATGCAATGACTGCATGAATTCATAGAATTAGAGAATGGCTTCTGGTAGAAGGGATTTTAAAGATCATAGAATCATAGAGTGGTTTGGGTTGGAAGGGACTTTCAAGATCTTCCAGTTCCAATTGCCTGCCATGGGCAGGGATACCTCTCACCAGCCCAGGTTGCTCAAGACCTCATCCAGACTGGCCTTGAACATCTCCAGGCAGGGCGGATCCGCAACCTGTGCCAGTGTCTCACCAACCTCACTGTCTTCAGTCTAATTCTCCTCTCCTCAACCTTCAATCCATTCCCTCACATCTGGTCACTACAAGCCCTTCTAAGTCCCTGCCCAGCTTTCTCCAATCAGGTACTAGGAAGCCCTATAAGGTCTCCCCAGAGCCTTCTCTTCTCCAGGCTGAACAGCCCCAACTCTCCCAGTGTGTCCAATATGGGAGGTTCTCCAGCCCTCTGATCATCTTCATGGCCTCCTCTGGACCCTCTCCAGCAGCTCCAGGTCCCTTTTGAACTGGAGGCAGCAGAACTGGAGGCAGCGCTGCAGGTGAGGTCTGAGCAGAGCAGAGCAGAAGGGCAGAATCCCCTCCCTGTGCTGCTGCTCTCCCTGCTCTGGCTGCAGCCAGCACACAGCTGCCTCTGGGCTGCCAGCACAAGGGACTGAGTTCACTTAATGAATTACATGATCCCATTAAACAAGCCAGGCCAAATTCCATCCTTAAATAAGGAACCAAAGCTTTTATTGGTTGCAGTCTTGGTAGATTTAATGAGTGCTGAGCCCTGACTTTGTATCTGAGGGCAGAATGTGACCCACTGCATCCATTAAGTTGCCTGAGTCTGTATAGGTCTTTTTCAAGCTGGGGAGTGGAAAGTCACAGATTAATGGATGGAGAATAAAAGAGTGAGGGGAAAAAAGGGTTCACAAAGGTTTCTGATGAGCAAGGAGACTGAACAAAGCAACAGCTCGAATAAAGGTGCAGAAAAGTGCTCAAATATGCAAAAGATTGGTAAAACACTTGTCATTGTCAACAATTTGGAATCCAAAGGTTATGCTTTTATTTGATTGCCATTGTATTAGATATTATTATTAAAATGATTTATTTTTATCTTTTAAATGAGGTAAAAATGGCAACGAGGTTTGGGAATTTTCTTCGTATTCTTGGGCAAAATGTAAGGCTTTACCTTGACATATCAAATTCAGGTTTTGTTTACTCAAAGCAAGAGAGTGGCATGGGCTGGAGTCATTAAACACCATTGTAGGGATGCAGATATGCAATTCAAACATGAGTTTAAGTGCTTCACATAAAGTAAAAATAACAAACTCTAGCATCAGATTTTGACTAAAAACTGTTAGCTTAATAGATATGGGTTCTGCTGTTTGTTTATTCTTTCATCAGAAGCAAGTTTGATTTAGGCTCAGTACATTCTGGGCTGCTTTCTCGCAAGAAGGTCACTGTAACGAAACATTAAAAGAATGCCAGCACATTCTGTGCACTTCACTCTTCTGAAGCTCTTAGCTCTGCAAGATGCAGAAAGCTGGTTACAATCAGGAGCCCAGCCTGAAAACCTGTCGTGGGTTTAAAGAGCCGACAGAGTGAAGCTCTCAAACGAACTGGAGAAAAAAACCAGAATTGTATTTGGAAAGAGAGTTACAGATAGAGATTACAAAGCAGATACAGAATCCATAAGCAAAAAACCCCTGAATTTCCCCCCAGCCCAAAACTAAATCTATCATCCCCAGTGCTCCAGTTCTCCCCCCCATGCCTGCGCCATCCAAGAGGCCTAAGCACAGCCTCTGGAGGCCCCAACCAGGCCTATCCTTACATGTTTATCCCGATAATGCAGCTCCTGCCCAGCGCAAGGCTGGAGGGGGAGGAAAGGAGACCAAGCTGGCCTTGCCGTGAGCTTATGAAGAGATAGCAGAATTGTGGGATTGAATAACAACCTTCTAGTCCCCAGAGGACTTTTTAACCCTATAGTTCCCAACCTGGGACAAAACCTGGGAGGTGTTCCAGAGGNCCTCCCTGGAGGTGTTCAAGGCCAGGTTGGATGAGACCTTGAGTGACCTGTACTAGTGGGAGGTGCCCCTGCCTATGGCAGGTGGTTGTAACTAGATGATCTTTGAGGTCCCTTCCAACCTTACCATTCTATGATTCTATGCTTTGTATGGAGAGGGTATTAGTGACCTACCCAATCTTTTTGAGACCTGAGACAACTCAGTGCAACTCCAGCTCCAGAAACCTTTGTGACTGAAAATATCCATGCCTGGGGTACCACTCTGGCAGATGGTCATGGCTACTACTCACTGCTGCTCCATAGGAACAATAAAGCAGGCAAAGGGTGTGGAGAGCAGGTCTGGTGAGGAGCAGCTGAGAGAACTGGGATTATTTAGACTGGATAAAAGGAAGCTGAAAGGAGACTTTGTCACTCTCTACAATGCCCTGAAAGGAGGTTGTAGCAAGGTGGGTGTTGTTCTCTTCTTAATAAGTAGTAACAGGACAAAAGGAAAAGGCCCTCTTGGTAGCCACACAGATATATTGTCCATAATAGAAAGCAGAGAATATTTAAAAGAAAGTGCAACATTTGATTGACAATTATTTCTGTCTCTGCTCTGTCCAGACCTCACCTACAGGACTGCCTCCAGTTCTCGGGCCCCCAGCACAAGGACCTGGAGCTGCTGGAGAGGGTCCAGGAGGCCACCAAGATGATCAGAGGGCTGGAGAACCTCCTCTGTGGGAACAGGCTGGGAAAGTTGGGGCTGTTCAACCTGGAGAAGAGAAAGCTCCAAGGAGACCTTAGAGCTGCCTTCCAATGTCTGAGAGTGACTTTTGACAAAGCCTGGGAGGGACAAGATTAGAGGGAACAGCTTTAAGCTTGAAGAGGGGAGACTGAGACTGGAGATTTGGAAGAAATTCTTGAGAGTGAGGGTGGTGAGACACTGGCACAGGTTGCCCAGGGAGGCTATGGATGACTCCTCCCTGGAGGTATTCAAGGCCAGATTGGATGAAGCCTTGAGAACCTGAGCTGGTGAGAGGTGTCCCTACCCATGGCAGGTGGGTTGGAACTGGATGATCCAAGTTCCCTTGCAATTTAAACCACTCTATGGCTCTACGATCTATTTTACATCCATATTAATTATAACAAAACCTGTCTCAGACTCCAGTACTTTCAAGGATGTTTGAACTTTAAGCCAAGAAAGCACCACTGCAATCTTCCATCCCAGGAAAAAATAAAGCAACCCCAATTGAAGTGTTGCCAGTAATTTTGTTCAGGGGGAAAACAGGATGATCCCAAAGTTTGTCATCCAACACACACGGCTCAAGGTTTCTGTTTTCAGCTTTCAAACATCACCACAGACATTTTCAAAGACACATTCACATATGAAAGTGCTTTTGATAGAATTACTGCCCTGGGTTTGTTTTCACACAAAATATGAGCCTCTCCTCAAGTTAATGGATAAATTTGCTCATCTCTTTCTTTATTATAAAGGCAAAGATAAATAAGTCTTTTTCAGTCAATCTGCTGAGATAACTCCGTGCCCATGCCGAAAGGTGATCTGTTCTAATCAGCTTCGTGAAGTCTGATGGAATTACACTGAACATATTTCATACCTGACACAACTACAGAATGATACAGTTCAGGACAAACATTGGTGACCTGAATAATACATGACAGACAGATGACCGAGTGAGAAAAGTAATTTTTCACCTACACCACTTGAGTTTCTTTATTAAAGGTTGAGACATATTTGATGGAAAGAAGGTTGCTTTGCCAGCTAAAAGCTGGTGTGGTTTATTAATAGCTCAGTCAGTATTCCCTTGCCATTTTACTACTTGAAACATTATTTTGACAATAAAATACTACGTGCATCTAGTTTACATGGAAAGTACTATGGAAAAATACCACCAACCTACTACACAAATATAGAAATATAAAGTTGTAGAGGAGAGAGAGAGAGAGATGGCTGTAAACGTAGCCATAGAAGAGAGAGAGAGAGATGGCTGTAGGTGTAGCTGTAGAGGAGAGAGAGAGATAGAATCATAGAATGGTAAGGTTGGAAGGGACCTCAAGGATCATCTAGTTCCAACCCCCTGCCATAGGCAGGGACACCTCCCACTAGCACAGGTCACTCAAGGCCTCCTCCAACCTGGCCTTGAACACCTCCAGGGAGGGAGCAGCCACAACCTCCCTGGGCAACCTGTGCCAGTGTCTCACCACCCTCACTGCAAACAACTTCCTCCTAACATCCAGTCTAAATCTCTCCTCTGCCAGTTTAAACCCATTGCCCCTTGTCCTGTCATTGCAAGACCTTGTCAATAGTCCCTCCCCAGCCTTCCTGTAGGCCCCCTTCAGATACTGGAAGGCTACTCTAAGGTCTCCTGGAAGCCTTCTCTTCTCCAGGCTGCAGAGCCCCAACTCTCTCAGCCTGTCCTCACAGCAGAACTGCTGCAACACTCTGAGCATCTTCATGACCTCCTCTGGACCCACTCCAACAGTTCCATGTCCTTCCTGTGCTGGGGGCTCCAGAACTGCACACAGGACTCCAGGTGGGGTCTGATGAGAGCAGAGTAAAGGGGCAGAATCCCCTCCCTTGCTCTGCTGCCCACACTTTTGATGCAGCCCAGGACTCTGCTGGCTGTCGGTGTAGCTGTAGAGGATATAGAGAGATATAGCTGTAGAGGATAGAGATATATAGTTGTAGCTGTAGATGATATAGATATATATATAGATATAGCCTCCTCTGGAGACTTGCAAAACCAACCTGAATGCACTCCTGTGTAAACCACCCTGGGTGATTCTGCCTTGGCAGGGAGGTTGGGCTCAACAATCTCTGGAGGTCCCTTCCAACCTCTCCAGTTCTGTGATTCAGGACAACCAGGTGGTAAGGCCTGGATTTAGTCCTGCCCTTTTTACAGCTTTACAAGTGAGCAGAAAGAAGTAGCTAAACAGAAAGGAGCTCAGCCTAAGTCAGGAGGCCCAGCCAGCACCCGTGGGTGACGTCAGAACAATCATGAAGTTTATTGCTAGATCATGTCAGAGCAATCATCAAACCTACTGCTAAATAACCGGGGGGCCACCAGGCCCCCCGGCCTTTGATCCCCTCCACCATTCACCCAGTGCACACCATGGGCACTCACCTGTGATGCCAGGAGGAGGATCCCTCTGCCCAGTTGGGCAAGCTTGAGGCTTCTGCCTTCCCTGGGGCAGATTATAAAGGGGAGTGGGCAGGGAGGGTAAAGTGGTCACACCTGGGGGGGGAGGAGACTGCAACAGAGCCCAGGTGCTGTGGGTTTGGGGGGAAAAGGGGCAAAATGGGGCAGGTGAGGTGGAAAAAGGAGTAGATTTGGTGTTCCAGTGTGATCTGCTATAGGTGATACTGCTCTGGCAAGGGAGTTGGACTCGATCTTTTAAAGTCTCTTCCAGCCCCTAACATTCTGTGATTCTGTGATAAAGATATAAAAAAAGAAGAACTATAAACCTTAATTATTAATTGTTTAGCTGTTAGTTCTTAATAATTGCATCTCTTTTAAAGGAAGCTTAACAAAATTCCCAAGAAGGATAAGGGGATCCTGGAAATAAAACAACCACAGTATCACGAGAGAATATAACAAATATCTCTATGTAGGCAGAAATTATCTTTCCCATGAGCTTGCAGGTAGGTGCAATATGCTTAGGCAAAAATGTACTTCTCCTAAAAGGCAGGGAAATTTGGCCCCAAAGAGCACTGCTGTTTTATGTGACTTGAACGCTATTTTGACAAAGAAGGTTAAGTGTAGGACAAACAATAATACCTTAGGAGTTGGTCTGCAAAAGGGTGGACTGCCTCAAATATTTCTGTGTCTGAAAGCATCCCAAGTTTTTCTCCTGGCTGCATTTTTCCTCTGCAGACAGCAACCAGGAGAAAAATAGTTGTGCACAAATCCCTGGTGTGTGATGGCGGCGGTTCCAAGGGGCAGGTAGGGAGCACATGCTCACGGTGTGCTAATGATGCTGGGGCTGTCAGTTTTAATGAGGGGGGCCCCCTACACCCATCACTGCTAGCATCGATTCTCAATAGTCTCTTTTATAAGCTCAAAGAAACTTGGAGCTTGAAATGAACTCTCTGAACATTCTTGTGAGGTTATTCTGCTTGCTGCAACAGAAAACTGTACCACGTCCATTCGGACCGCGTCTCTTTAATTAGTGCTCTGTGGGAACCTTTTGGCTGGAAGCTGTTTGAATCCACATGTTATAGAATCATAGAATCAGGTCTGGAAAAGACCTCCAAGATCATCAAGTCCAACCCCCAACTCAACACCACCATGGCCATTAAACCATGTCCTGAATTGCCATGTCTTCACGTTTCTTGAACATCTCCAGGAATGGTGACCCCACGACTGGCATATCCAAAATAGCCTAAAATCTGCTGTAAGTTTAAATCACAGAATGTCAGGGGCTGGAAGGGACCTCCGAAGCTCATCCAGTCCAGAGCAGGGTCACCTAGAGCAGATCACACAGGAATGCATCTGGGCAGGTTTTGAATATCTCCAGAGAGGGAGACTCCACAACCCCCCTGGGCAGCCTGTTCCAGTGTTCTGTCACCCTCACACTGAAAAAATTCCTCCTCATGTTTCCATGAAACTTTCTATGCCTCAAATGTAAGTACAGGTCCTAGGGAGAAAATATAATCACAAATACTTAATGTGGAAGAACAAGAACTTGACCATTGATACAGGTAAGCTCAGAAGAAGTCAATCTGTAAGAAATAAAACTGTTTTCAAGTATGCAGTGTGTGATTTTGGACAAGTTTTCCTAACATCAGAAGCATTATGTATGCAACAATGGGCAGAGAGCAGTCCTGAGGAGAGAGATTCCAGAGTGCTGGGTGATGAGAAGCTCAACATGACTCAGCAACGTGCAGCCCAGAAACCACTTCCATCCCAGCAGCGTGGGCAGCAGGTCAAGGGAGAGGATTTTCCTCCTCACCTCTGGCCTAGTGAGAACCCACCTGGAATCCTGTGTCGAGGTCTGGACCCTCCAACACAAGAAGAATGTAGAACTGTTAGAGGAGGTCCAGAGGAGGGTCATGAAGAAGATCTGAGGGCTGGAGCATTTCTGCTGTAGACAGACTGAGAGCTAAGGTTGTTTGCCCTGGGAAAGAGAAAGCTCCAATGAGACCTTAGAGCAACCTTCCAGTATTAGAAGAGGGTTACAGGAGAGAGCTGGAGAGGGACTTTTCACAAAGCCATGGGGTGACAGTATGAAGGTAATGGCTTCAAACTGGATGAAGCTCCATTTAGATGACAAATCAGGAGGCAAATCTTCCCCAAGAGAGTGGTAAAGCACTGGAAGAGGCAGGGGGGTGGAACTAGATCTTGGACCTTAAAGGTCCCTTCCATGCCAAACTGTTCTAGGATTCCCTCATTCTATGAGCACACAGCTTTAAATGTATAGTGCTTGACCAAATTCATAATGAATTAGATTCCTTGCAATCAGAAGTCGTGCTGGATCTGCAAATTGCTTTGCAACCCTATGATTTTCTATATGTTAATACATAATATAAGCAAAGTTTTCACTCAGGAAGATTTTTTTTTTTTTTTTAAGTCTTGCCTTTCCAGAGAGCAGTATAACAGCCACAAAGGAATGGCTTCTTCCCAAATGTCTGTGGAGCAGTTGTTGTATCCTAGCTAGTAAGCCTCAGTATTTCTCATGATGGTCACAGACTCTCCCAATTGGGATCAGTTCAGTTGAAGAGGGATCCACAACCTACCTGGGCAACCTGTGCCAGTCTCTCACTACCTTCACTGTCAAGAACTTCTTCCTACTCTCCAGTCTCAATCTCCCCTCTCCCCGCCCAAAGCTATTGTCCTTTATCCTGGCTCTCCCAGCCCTTGTCAAAAGTCCCTCCCCAGCTCCTCTGTAGCCCTGTCAGGTACTTGAAGGCTGCTCTAAGGTCTCTCTGGACTCTTCTCTATGCTGAAGAGCCTGAACTCTTCCAACCTGTTGCCACAGGGGAGCTTCTCCAGCCCTCTGATCATCTTTGTGGCCTCCTCTGGACCTCTCCAGTAGTTCCAGGTCCTTCTTGTGCTGGGGGCCCCAGAGCTGGAGGCAGTGCTACAGGTGAGGTCTGAGCAGAGCAGAGGGGCAGAATCCCCTCCCTGTGCTGCTGCTCTCCCTGCTCTGGCTGCAGCCAGCACACAGCTGTCTCTGGCCTCCCCAAACTTGGGGAATTTGGCACCAATTGACACCCCCAAAGCCTTCTCCTCCAGTCTGCTCTCAGCCACTCCTCATGATCATGATCAATAATGTTGTGCAATGACCTCTTCAAGCCAATATTCAGAAGAATACTTCAGATCATAAACTTGTTGAGAGGAGGTGGACTGCAATGGCTGAATGCTGAAAGACTTCTCCACATCAAGTACAGCTACTGGGAACTAGTGACAAACCTTTGGAAGGGGTTCTCAGGCTAATGAAGAACACTAAATTCAAAAGGGCCTCCTAGTGTGCTGGTCCCAGTGGTTTTCTAGATGGCTGCTTGAGTCTACCTCTCCTGCATCCCATCTCCTACAACAAGGTTACTCACTGAGTGGGTAAGGAATAGGCTGTGTACATCACTTACCTGGACTTCAGTAGAGCATCTGTGTCCCACAGCATCCTCCTGGAGACAGTGACTGCTCATGGCCTGGCTGGGTGGACGCTTTGCTGGGTTAAAAAATGGGTGGATGGCTGGGCCCAAAGAGTGGTGGGAAATGGAGTTGGTGACCTATCACAAGTGGGGTTTGAAAGCTCTACAACTCTACAACTACCTGAAAAGAGGTTGTAGTCTATTCTCATTCTGTCATGTTATGAGTGATAGGCCAAGAGGAAATGACCTCAGGTTACACCCAGGGAGATTTAGTTTGGATATGAGAAGAAACTTCTGCACTGCAAGGGCTCTTAAGCACAGGCTGCCCAGGGAGGTGGTTGAATGCCTATCCCTGGAGGCATTTCAAAAAGAGGCAGAGATGTGATGCTGAGAGCCAAGGTTTAGCCCCAGCCTTGGCAGAGTAAGAGAATGGTTGGATCTTATAGGTCATTGTCAACTAAAATGATTCTTGGCAGAGTTAGGTGATGTGGGTTTGGGAGTTCCCCNGTCTTAAAGATCTTTTCCAACCAAAAATGTTCTGTGATTCTATGATCAGTCCTGGCACCACTCACAGGCACACACACTTGTAAACCAGAGGCAGAGACTGCTGGGAAACCCTTTTGCATCACAGTGACGAAAGGAATTGGAAGCCTTAAGTTCTTTCAAATAAAAAAGGAATCCACCAGTTTCTGCATGTGATCCAGGCAACCCTGTAGCTGAACACCATGAGGAACCGTTTCAGCAGCTTTGAGTGGCTTTGAGAGCTCTTCCCCTGGCAGCTATGCCATTATGGCTCATTGTTTTTCTGAACTGAGCAGCCATTCTTTGTCTTATTGAAGTTTTCAACATGAGAATATTTTATTTGTGAAGATTAGACCTATTTGCTTCTCATCAAGACACAGATTTCTCCTCATTTTCAACTCTTTTTGCCAGAATGGTACATTTAATTTATGTCTTCCCATAACAACAAATCTAAGGTTCATTAGTTGAGCTTTAGAGAGTGTAATACATCTGCCAGAGGCTGTTGGCAACAGCAGTGACTAAGCTGAAATGCCTATGAGCTCCTCCAGGAATCAAAGAAACCTGGCTTCAAGCCCTCATCTCCAAAGGGAGAAAAAACCCAAACAAAATCAACAAAAACTTTCTTAGTGATCTCTGGGAGACAAATGTTCCCCTCATCTAAACACTAAATTTTTATATCTATATAAAGCAGAAATATTCATCTCTCCATAAAGCAGACAAGTGGAGTCATAACAATAGACTCAGTAGCTGGGTAGCAAATAAAATTTAAATGAAGATTCCAAGTCCCTTCCAACACAAATCATTCTATGATTATGTTTGAAACTGCTGGGAAGCAACTTGGGGATTGAGCAGAAAGAGTTCTCTGCTCACACCAGGCCCAGAGGTGTGCTATGGACAGTGCTGGCATGAGAGATGCAAAAACACAGCTAAAATAATGCAATATGGACATGTGCAAGCATCCATCTTTTATATTTTCAGTAGCAGCCACTGCCTTGGTGTTCTTGTTGGTTGGTATAAACATCCTTTGTGTATGTGGGCATCTCACCTGCTGTTTCCACCTTGGTAGATGTTGGTCACTGCTTGGTAGCTGTGAAAAACTATGAAGGCTCTTTCCAGCTTCCATTAAACCCTTCCAAACACAATCCTTAATCTGTAAATCATTCTCTGTGTTGCAACCATTAGCTGCAAGTCCATACCTCTGCCATCGTATTCCCAGCACATTGCCATACAGGATAGAGTTCCCAGAAGCACACACTGGTAGGGGTTGGAAGGGGCCTCTGATGATCACCTAGGTCAACTCCCCTGGTTGTAGGTTGACCTACAGGAAGGTGGCACAGGAACACATCCAGCTGGGTTTTGAATGTCACCAGAGAAGGAGACTCCACAGCCTCTCTGGGTAGCCTGTTCCAGGGCTCCAGCACCCTCACAGGGAAAAAGTTTCCCCTCCTGTTCCCTGGCACCTCCTCTGCTCCAGCTGGCACCCAGTGCCCCTTGTGCTGCCCTTGGCCACCCCTGAGCAGAGCCTGGCTCTGTCCTCCTGACACTGCCCTGCACATCTTTAGCACAGCAATGAGGGCAGCCCTCAGGCTCCTCTGCTCCAAGCTCCCAGCCCCAGCTCCCTCAGCCTGGCCTCACAGGAGATGATCACTGCCTGCAGCAGCTTGGGGGCTCTGCAATGGACTCTCTCCAGCAGTTTCCTGAGGTCCTTCTTGAACTGAGCAGCCCGGAACAAGTAAGTTCCTACTTTGTCTTCACAAGATAGGTTTCAGCTTATCACCTGTACAGGTTTCAAGTTTTTCTTTAAGACAAATCTTCATTCATGTTCCTGCAGAAACAATTCTTTTGACTTGGTATAAGAAACAACCTACTATACCCCTATATGAGAACTTTAGGTAAATAAAGCACTCTATTTGGAGCTGGGAAAGAAATGGTACAGCTGTACACCTAAGAGTAGTCCTTCTAATCCAAGAGCTGTAGCATCTTGGTACCTCAGACTTACAGAGTTAAGGACTTGTCCTCAGGAAAGCTGAGGAGGAACTTTTCACAAGGGCTTGTGCTGGTAAGATGAAAGGGAATGGACTGAAGCCTCAGGAGAGCAGATTGAGACTGAAGATGAGGAAGAAGTTCTTGACACCCACTTCTTGACAGAGGATGGGGAGATGCTGGCACAGGTTGCCCAGGGAGGGTGTGGATGTCCCTTCCATGGAGGTGTTCAAAACTAGATTGGAGGAGGCCTTGAGCAACCTGGACTGGTGGGAGATGTCCCTGCTCATGGCAGGGGGTTAAAGATGGATGATCTCTAAAGTCCCTTTCAACCCAAATCTTTCTTGACCCTCTGAAGTGCTGCAGTGTTCAGAGCATTACACTTCACAAGTAAGCTGAGTGACTCTGATCCAGAACAGTGGCTGAACCTCTCTTCTCAAGATGCTTCGGTGGGTTTGGGCTCCTATGGTTTAGCTGAAAGCTCTGAAACTGCAGCAAGGAAGAGCTCACCACAGGCTTTCACCTTACGAGAGAACCAGGCTGATTTGCCACACCACTATTCCTTTCTTTTCATTTCGTGGAGGGGGAGGGAGGGGTGTTTATCATAGAATGGTAAGGTTGGAAGGGACCTCAAGGATCATCTAGTTCCAACCCCCTGCCATAGGCAGGGANTTTTGTTTTATTCCTTTTCAGCTCTAGGTTTAGCTTTGACTGATGTTTGCTCTTGTGCACTGTCAAGAAATGGACTCATGTCATCACTCTAAAGAAGAGGGAATTCTGTGGCCATATTAACCAGTAGGCAGTTACAGATACAGCCAGAGTGCATTTGTCAAGCAGAAAGGGATCCGGACTGAGCTGTAAACTATAAAATTGGCTTTTAAGTCTGTCTTCGTCAGTCCAGTGGAGGAGAATCAAACAGCCCTACTCTTCCCTTAGAAAAGATTAAAATGCTTAAAGGCCTTCAATATTCAATCAATAGACACAACCTAACAGTAAAGCAAGAACAAGAGTGAGGAGCATCGAGTACATTGTGCACACTGCCCATCAAAATGCTCACCAAAGAGAATCCCAAACCTTTCCAACACAATCTCTGACTTTTTCTCCTGGAGCTTGCAGAATGACATTCACTCTGCTGCCACAGCCTTCAGTCTTTCTAGCTGCCCTCAATCTATACAAAGCAAGCAAATAAAATTAAAATTGCAAAAAGTAAATGAAAAAAAAAAAAGTAGTAAATTTTTCCATTTCCATTTCTCCTAGAGGGATTAATTTTACATATATTTGATATTTCTTCTCTTCATAGGAATTAACTTTCTTGTCTGGATTTCCTTCTCCTGAGAGTAACGTTGGGATTGCTGCATGCCTGCAGCTGAGCCACAAAACCTGAGCCATGCTCTGTACTTCTGCAGGCAGACAGGTCAGCCCCACAGCAGGTGGCATGCCAGACAAATTCTCTTTTCATGCCATTGCTGGTAAACAGAATTTTAAGTCTATTACTTCTGCCAATTTTGTTTTCTGGAAGAAGAATCTTCTGAGAAAGGATGCAGAAATATCTGACTGAATAGGGAGTGGAAAAGATAGAGAAAGGGAATTTCTTAGAATAAAGAGGTCAGGCTTTGAATCGCCTATCACTGCTGAGGGGACAACATTCCTACCATTGTAACCCTCACAGTTTGTCAGCAGAAGACAATAGGAAAAGCTCTGAAAATCAATAAATAAATTAATCATTTTTCCACTATCTATTCCTGGTTTGCTTCTATCTATTCCTGGTTTACTCCTATTTATTCCTGGTTGTTTGGTTTTTTTGGTTTTTTTCCCTGCTTCATTTCCAGTTTAGGTGTTTAAAAGGATTTCAGATTTGCAGATGTGTGCCATTTGAGCTGAGTTATGGCCTCTGTGATGCATTCCTGCAGGTTTCTTTAGAAATCAGGAAGTCAAACTGGTAATAGTTAGGACTGGGTTGGCCACTACATGAGTGACAGAGCCTCTCAATGAAACCCTCTCACCTCCCAAAGGGAAGAGACAGGGAATAAGAGAGAGATATTGATGGATTGGAAAGAAAATTAAAACTATTTTAATTAAAATTATAAAAATAAGACAAAATAGATACAAACCCAGTATCAAACCTATCCCCTCCGTTGGATATTATGTC
This sequence comes from Ramphastos sulfuratus, assembly GCA_013399055.1. Lineage (NCBI taxonomy): Eukaryota > Metazoa > Chordata > Aves > Piciformes > Ramphastidae > Ramphastos > Ramphastos sulfuratus. Next base: position 44,685 of record WBNM01030646.1, read on the forward strand.
ATTATCATCACTGATGCTGTGGCAGAAGTCCCAGACTGGATTCAGCAGCAGATGAGAACCAGATTCAGGAGCTGGATTCTGGAACTGGATTCAGGAACTTACAGATGTGAATCAAAATCAGAATGGAGGGAAGCCTCCTGGAGTAGAGTCAAGAGGAAATGTCCTCATGCTGCAACAGGGGAGGTTTAGGTTGGATACAAATACCTGAAGGGTGGTTGTGGCCAGCAGGAGGTTGCTTTCTTCTCTCAGGCAACCAGCATCAGAACAAGAGGACACAGTCTCAAGCCGTGCCAGGGGAAGTTTAGGCTCAAGGTGAGGAGAAAGTTCTTCACTGAGAGAGTCATTCCCCACTGGAATGGGCTGCCCAGGGAGGTGGTGGAGTCACTGTCCCTGGAGGTGTTCAAGGCAGGTTTGGACGTGGCACTTGGTGCCATGGTCTAGTCTTGAGGTCTGTGGTAATGGGTTGGACTTGATGATCTTTGAGGTCTCTTCCAACCTTGCTGATACTGTGATACTGTGATACTGTGATATTAGAAGAAACTTCTTAGCCACTGGCACAGGCTGCCCAGGGAGACAGTTGAATCCCCATCCCTGGAGGTGTTTGAAAGAGGCAGAGATGTGGTGCTGAGGGCCATGGGTTAGCCCCAGCCCTGGCAGAGGTAGAGATTGGTTGGTCATCGTCAACTATAATGATTCTATGAAGGACTGTGTGATGGACAGAGTTGACACTGAGGGTCTGTCAGTGTCCTCCTCCAGGTTTCTCATGTGTATGTCATGAAGTTCAACAAGAGCAAGTGCAGGGTCCTGCATCTGGGTCAGAACAATCCTCACTGCCAGTACAGGTTGGGGGAGGAGGTGTTAGAGAGCAGCCCTGTGGAAAGGGACGTGGGGGTGCTGGTGGATGAGAAGCTGGATGTGAGCAGACAGTGTGAGCTTGCAGCACAGAAAGCAAATCATATCTTGGACTGCATCCAAAGAACTGTGGCCAGCAGAGACAGAGAGGGGATTCTTGCTCTGCTCTGATGAGACCTCACCTGCAGTACTGCATCCAGCTCTGGAGCCCTCATTACAGGGAGGATATGGACCTGATGGAGAGGGTACAAAGGAGGCCGCAAAAATGATCACAAATTGAGGCAGCTCTGCTATGAGGAGAGGCTGAGGGAGCTGGGGGTGTGCAATCTGGAGAGGAGGAGGCTCCAGGGGGACTTAATAGCAGCCTGCCAGTACCTGAAGGGAGCCTACAGGAAGGATGGAGAGAAGCTGTTTGCAAAGGCCTGCAGGGACAGGACGAAGGGCAATGGGTTCAGGCTTGAGAAGAGTAGATCAAGATTGGATGTTAGGAACAAGTTCTTTACTATGAGGGTGATGGAGCACTGCAACAGGTTGCCCAGGGATGTGGTTGAGGCCCCTTCCCTGGAGACATTGAAAGTGAGGCTTGACAGGGCCCTGGGTGACCTGGTCTGGTGGGGATGTCCCTGCTGACTGCAGGGGGATGTACTGGATGACCTCTGGAGGTCCCTTCCAGCCTGAACCATTCTATGATTCTGTGATTCTATGATTCTATGGTTCTGTGAGTCTACGATTCTGTGATTCTGTGATTCTGTGAGTCTGTGATTCTATGATTCTGTGATTCTATGATTCTGTGATTCTGTGATTCAGTGATTCTGTGATTCTGCCATTCTATGATTCCATGAAAGTAGATTCCTCTGGACATTCTGCTATGCAGTGAGATTCTCATGACATTCCCTAGGAACTGTCAAACAATCCCAACCAAACTCCAGAACAACCAAACAATGTATTTTTTTCGCACGGTTACTGGAAGACCTTTGAGATTAGCCCAGATAAGAAGGGAATTTTTTTTTACACTGAGGGTGGAGAAATGCTGACCAGATCACCCAGAGAAGTGCTAGAAGCCTCATCTCACTAAACATTCCAAGTCAGGTTGGACAGGTCTCTGTTCAACCTGACCTAGGTGTAGATGTCCCTGCTGAGAGTGAGGGGGTTGCACTAGATGACCTGTCATGGTCCCTTCCCACGGACAGCCTTCTGTGACTCTATTTGAAGACCACATTCCATCCTCTGCCGTTTTATGGAATATCGTTGACTACACAATGATGGAGAAAGGGCTGCATGGTGCTGTGCAATAATGATGCCACAGACACTGGTTTAAAGCAGTGCAGAAGTCATGCAAACATCATGTTGTGTTTGGTCCTGGAGCCACGGGAAAAATGGTGGCTATGCTCCAGTAGAGTGTTCAGAGATATTCTCCTAAACAGCCTGGCTCCAAGGAGACAAGAACATACATTTGTGATTCAGAGATTCACAGAATGGGTTGGGTTGGAAGGGACTTTAGATATTATCCAGCTCCAACCCCCTGCCATGCCCCTCCCACCAGCCCAGGTTGCTCAAGGCCTCATCCAACCTGGCCTACCACACCTCCAGGGAGGGGACAGCCAGGACCTCCCTGGGCAACTTGTGCCAGTGTCTCACCACCCTCACTGCCAAGAATTTCTTCCTAATCTCAAGTCTAAGTGTCCCCTCTCCCAGCTCAAAACCATTGTCCCTCATCCTGACACTCCCACCCAGTCAAAAGTCCCTCCCCATCTCTCCCGGAGCCCCTTCAGGCACTGGAAGGCTGCTCTGAGGTCTCCCTGGAGCCTTCTCCTCTCCAGATTCAACAGCCCCAACTCTCCCAGCTTGTTGCCACAGGGGAGGTTCTCCAACCCTCTGATCATCTTCATAGCCTCCTCTGGACCCTCTCCAGCAGTTCCATATCCCTCTTCTTCTGGGGGCACCAGAACTGGATGAATGTTAGAACACAGAAGGGAAGGAAGGAGATGTGTACCTTGATGAAGACTACCACTTTGCCAAAAATGTATTCTGCAAATAATTTTTATTTCTGATTAGATTGTTCTAATTAATATTTTTATCTTGAATATTTCTCCTGGAGCACCTTAAGGAGAGTTCTCTGCAAACTACAGTGAGCTATTAATTATCTTTTTTTCCTCATCCACAGGATGGACAGTGGCAACACCCATTCCACACATGAGCTGGAAACGTTCCTGTTGAAGGAAATATTTGCTTAATTTTATGAGCTGCAGCTACATTGTTAATTCAGATCTGGTTCTACAGTTTCCAGGGTAAGTGGTCACCTCAGGCTAGTGCTCAATGCTGTAGGTCTGGTAAATGAGTAACTACAGCTTCCCACTCTGCTGTACCTGCCAGCTCTCGAGTTTTTCATCTGAGATGTAGTTTTATAGGAGTAATTCTAGTCACAGCATAAAGCTTTGTGTTTATTTCACTTCATATCCATCACCTCCTCCCTCGCCATCTGCCATGCTTCATGCGGTTCCTGGACAGCCCATTTCCAAACCCCAGCACATCCAGGAGGAATGTGGACTTTTTACCTTAAAGGCAGACAAGTTCTAATTAGGAGGTGCAAATCCTTCTGTTCCACATACTTTTCAAAAGGGGCTAGAGCCAACACTCACAGTTTTCCAAGAAGAACAGTCCCTGCAGCTACTGTGTGTGCTGCATAAGGCAGCAGAGCCACTCTGAGCCACTTATGAAACTCAGTGTGTTTGCAGAGGGGCCAAATACAACAATTAACTGGATGAACAGCAGAAACTTTCTGCAATCCAGTGGTGAAACAGCTGGGTTGGAGCCATTTTTCCATTTAAATGTAGTGGGAAGTAATAGGACTTTTACTCTTTGCACTCTGAGCTTGCAGAAGTTTCCTGTCTGTATTTTCTCTATTTTAAAAAAAATGAAAAGGAAAAAAAAAACCAAACAGCAAAGAAAATTACAGCAAAAACTTAAACCAAACCAGAACAAAATAAATTCCTCACCAGTAAGTCAATAGTTTCTCATGATAAGTTCTTTCATGTTGATAACAATAATATATGGTAACTACAATAGTTAATAACTATCTTGGTTATGTCTTGCACATAATTTCAACCTCTCTTTAGCTAGATTCATGGATTCATAGAATGATTTGGGTTGGAAGGGATATTAAAGATCATCTAGTGCCAACCCCTCTGCTATGACAGGCACAGTTCCCACCAGTCCCGGTTGCTCAAGGCTTCATCCAACCTGGCCTAGAACACCTTCAGGGAGGGCACATCCACAACCTCCCTGGGCAACCTGTGCCAGTGTCTCACCACCCTAACTGTAAAGAACTTCTTCCTAACATCCAGTTTAAATCTCCCCTCCTCAAGCTTCAATTCACTGCCTCTCTCATCCTGTCACTTCCAGCCCTCATCAAAAGTCCCTTCCTGGCTTTCTTTTAGGTCCCTAGTGTGTCCAGCAGATCAAGCAAGGTTCTCATCCCACTATACTCTGCCCTGGTGAGATCTCATTTTGAGTATTGCATTCAGTTTGGGGCTTCCCAGTTCAAGAGGGACAGAGATCTGCTGGAGAAAGTCCAAGGGAGGGCTATGAGGATGATGAGGGGACTGGAGCACTGCCTGGTGAGGAGAGACTGAGGGACCTGGGGCTGCTTAGTCTGGAGAAGAGAAGACTGAGAGGGGATTTAATCAATGTTTATAAATATCTGAGGGCTGGGGGAAGGGGGGGAACAGGCTCTGCTCACTTGCTGTCTGGGATAGGACAAGGAGCAATGGATGGAAGCTGCAGCACAGGAGGTTCCAGCTCAACACAAGGGGAAACTTCTTGCCTGGAAGGGTCCCAGAGCCCTGGCACAGGCTGCCCAGAGAGGTTGTGAAGTCTCCTTCTCTGGAGCCTTTCCAGGCCTGTCTGGATGTGTTCCTGTGTGCCCTGTGAGCTAGACTGTCTGGTCCTGCTCTGGCAAGGGGGTTGGACTGGATGATCTCTTTGGGTCCCTTCCAACGCCTGACATCCTGTGAGCCTGTGATCCCTTTCAGGCACTGGAAGGCTGCTCTAGGATCTCTCTGGAGCTTTCTCTTCTCCAGGCTGAACAGCCCAAACTCTCTCAGCCTGTCACCACAGAGGAGCTTCTCCAGCCCTCTGATCATTTTCATGGCATCCTCTGGACCCTCTCCAGTAGTTCCAGGTCCCTCTTGTGCTGAAGTCTCACCAGAGCTGGAGGCAGTGCTGCAGGTGAGGTCTGAGCAGAGCAGAGCAGAGAGGCAGAATCCCCTCCCTGTGCTGCTACTCTCCCTGCTCTGGCTGCAGCCAGCACACAGCTGCCTCTGGGCTGCCAGTGACCAGTGCTGGGTCCTGGACATTTTGGCACCAATGGACACCCCCAAGGCCTTCTCCTTGATTCCTACACAAATATTGCAAAACATCTTTATCTTCTGGTGTGAGGGAAGTAGAGGTGCCCCACTGAGGAGCCAGCATTTGAGAATGGTTCGGTACAACATATTGGTATACTTAGAATCAGTAAATCAGTGAGAGCAACAGAAATCTGAAAACAAAAGTGGAATAAAGCAGAAAAACAATGAAATCTTTCTCTCTTGATCCCTAGAATGATTCCCAAGTCTCTATGGAATAGTCTTCTTAATTTTTTTTCATGAAGTTTAATTTATGCTGACATGAGATGTCTAATGGCTTTGGCTCTAATGAAACCAGTACCACTAATTAAACCCTTCTCCTCTGCCTCCAAATTCAGCAAAGCTGAACTGGCAGTATTAAGATTTCAAAGGGACTATGTGGTGCATATAGCAGAAAGATGATTAGGTAGTGTCCTCCCAAAATTAAAAAGAAAACAAAACACCAAACCACCAAGAAGCACCAAAAAGCCTCATGAGATGAGAGAAGCAGCACGGAACTGCTGGAGCGGTACAACGTGAGCCTGTGCAGACTGTGACACATGAAGCAGTCCCAGCTGGCCTGCCTTTGGTGTATTCTCTTTGCAGCAAAGTTCCTGATACTCAAACTTAACAATCAAACATTCAAAAGTTCCCTCAAGTGAGAGGGAGAGCAACCACAGATTTCATCGGTTTCAAAGGCAACCCCCAAGATCAATACATTTCAAAATGTATCCCAAGTAGTTAAGAGTGGCTCGAGTTGGATCAAGACATTTTCATAACTCCTTTTATCTTTCTTTCTTTTTTTTTTCCCCCATTTTTAAAAAAATGTTTAAAGAGCAAAACACGAAGGATGTAATGCAGCCAACCCAGCCAGACTTACTCTACAGAGCACTTGTAAACCATTTTAGCTACTAGGTTGACCCAAAATCAAAATTTGATATGCTTGAATCACAGATTAACCAGGTTGGAAAAGACCCCCAGGATCATCAAGTCCAACCTATCACCTAACCCTTCTAATTAACTAACCCATGGCAGCCTCCTCTTAAACGCCTCCAGGGATGGGGACTCCACCACCTCCCCAGGCAGCCCATTCCAATGCCAATCACTCTTGCTGGGAAGAACTTCTTCCTAACATTCAGCCT